>BLSH010207280.1:16973-30313 GCA_018402905.1 Glandirana rugosa
GGTCTCCAATGATCCCCAAGGAACTCGTTACCGGTTAAAGATGGAGAGTCTATTTAAGGGTTACTGTGGTAACTAGAAAAATCGATAGACATTCCCCCATTAAGAAGGGTTACTGGTGTTCACATTCCTCGTAAGAAGGGTAACTGGTAGTGTGATTACATAGTACTCAACATCTAGAAATTAAAAATCGTCCCCGAGGGACTCTGGCCTCTTAATAAAGTTCCCAAGACACAGCACTAAAAGAGACATAACACAAGGACAATTCCTCGGCCACTCGAAGTTCCTACGGGGGCTATCCCACCACATCTCACTTCTAGTCGAAATCAGTTTTGAAAGTATTATTTCGTCGGTTTTTTAAAATCCCCGCGGCCCTGTACAACACTTTTTTTAAGTTTTAAAAACTTTTTGGCTGCTTTATTATGAAAGTTTTGACTAAAGCTGATCTTCACTCTACACCACCCTATCGGGGGCATCCTTGAAGCTCACCGGCTCCTTAACAGGAACACAATACAGAGAAAATCACGACACAGAACCCTTGAAATAATTCTCCGGTCTCAGGGAGCCCCTGCTAAAAATTAAAGATCTACAACTCATGATACATTAGTGTGATGGTCAATGGGAAGAATGCTCCTTACACTTGTGGTCATTGGGAAGAATTACCCCCTTACAGATAGCTAAAAAGATCAATGGTGTCATTGGGAATTTATCTGAGAGGTAGAAATTGGCCATTGCTCAAGGAACCCCTAGTAACCTCTGGAGGAACCACAGGGTTCCACGGAACCCTGGTTGAGAAACCCTGGCCTAGAGTATGGCCAGAACTGCTTTTAAAATTTGTCTCCCGTTGACTTCAGAGGAGTTTGGATTTGGCACCTGAACTTTAGTATTGTTGACCGAACCCTACTTGAACCAAAGTCAGGTAAGTTTGGCTCATCACTACCATATGGCAGATTTTTCCTGGCTGGGCTTAGATTTTTTCGAGATGATCTGGGGTCTTCAAAACTATCTGGCTGCTTTAATATGACCATTTTTTTTTTTTTTAACAAAAATTTTGAATTTTTTTCACAACATGTCCCGGCGCCCCTAAAATTTTTTGGCTGCTTTATTATGAAAGTTTTGACTAAAGCTGATCTTCACTCTACACCACCCTATCGGGGGCATCCTTGAAGCTCACCGGCTCCTTAACAGGAACACAATACAGAGAAAATCACGACACAGAAATTGTTCGGCACATTTATTATGAGCAGGATGGTTTTATTTTGTATAGCAGTTTATATCTTTCCTCCCTTCCCCTGCTGCCAGGGATCTTGCCAAGACGGGTTCATGACTCGGCCCATCCCGAGAATGGTTTCGGTAACTTTTTGGTAGATCAGCATGATGAATGGACGGTCCACATTGAAAATGAGACTTGGGATAACGAAGTTTAATTTGGCATCAGTGGCACTACTCATGTCTGTTCCTTCCTCTTCGATGTTGATATAAGACTGCTGGTAAATCTGTCAACAAAAAAAGTAAAGAAATGAACTTACTCGAAAAAAAAAAGTTAAAAGACTGCAAAAATATATAAAAAAGGTGAATCAGTCAGAACTTAACGTGTATGTCTGGCCTGTGACAGTGTGAGGTCCTGCCACTATGTGAATAGGTAATGTAGGTATGTAGGCAGGTGCAGTCTATTTTCCTCACTGCAGGTGGCGCTCAACCACAGTGGCATTGCAAAGGGAGAGGAAGTCAAGAGGAACCTATTTCCTCTATGGTTTTCTGAGTCATAGGGGCAGCTGTCTGATTTGATACTGGTGCTCTATGTAACCCCTGTGGCCATTTTGGGTCAGGCAGAGGCTATTTAAGACCCTGACTCCCGGGCATGGCGCACATTTGGTATGTGGCTAGAGTAGGGACAAGCTGCCCATCTATCTGGGACAGTGCTTTGTATCAGGGAGAGGTTCCTCAGGAGGAGGGAAAGTGCAGGGACAGGACATCCCACTTGGAAGCCTCCCCACTTGGGTACAGACCAGTCAGGCTACATTACGCTCCTTAACCCCTTCAGCCCGGAAGGATTTCCCACTTTAGGACCAGAGCACTTTTTGCGATTCGGCACTGCGTTGCTTTAACCGACAATTGCGCGGTCGTGTGACGTTGTACCCAAATTAAATTTGCACCCTGTTTTCCCCACAAATAGAGCTTTCTTTTGGTGGTATTTGATCCCCTCTGCGGTTTTTATTTTTTGCGCTATAAACAAAAAAAAGAGCGACAATTTTGAAAAAAGAACAATATTTTTTACTTTTTTGCTATAATAAATATCTATTTCTGATTGCCGCTCTAAACAAAAAAAAAGCGACAATTTTGCAAAAAAAAAAAAAACCCCAATATTTCCAATGCATATCCAAAAAAAAAAACAAAAAAAAAACAAACAATGTTTTTCATCAGTTTTGGGCGATTTATATTCTTCCTCGTATTTTTGGTAAAAAAAAAAAAAATCACAATCGGCGTTTATTGATTGGTTTGCACAAAAGTTGCCGCGTTTATGAGTGATGAGACATGGTCATATCTGGTCAATGACATAATGGGAGTCCCAGAATTAAAAAAAAAAAAAAAACTTGCTAGGGTACATATCTCCTATTGCAGTGCCCCCCCCCCCCCATTTGTTTGACAATCCCTTGCCTATTAGCCTAAAGCAGCCTTTCTCAACCTTTTCAACACCGGGAAACCCTTTTTTCTTATTTTTTACTAGTAATGGCGGCGATCTGCGATTTTTAGCGGTACTGTGATATTGCAGCGGACATGTCGGAGCATTGTGACACTTTTTTGGGACCATTGTCATTTATACAGTGATCAGTGCTATGAAAATGCACCGATTACTATGTAAATGTTACTGGCAGGGAAGGGGTTAACCTAGGGCGGGTGCTCTAAGGGTTAACTGTGTTCCCTGTGTGCGTTACTAACTGTATGGGGGCTGGGCTGAGTGGAGGAGAAGAGTGATTGCAGCTCTCATATACAGGGAGCCTGTGATCACATTCCTTCCCCCTGTCAGAATAGAGATTCGTGTTTACATACACGGACCCCCATTCTGTCACTGAGAGGGAGCGATCGCGGGCAGCAGGCAGAGATTGAGTCCACCCTACCTGCTCCCTGGCTCCCCAGGAACACAGTGAGCGCGCCTCCGGCGATACGCGTGCACTCACAATCCACGATCTCGCAGCCGCCGTGCGATGAGGGGCGGTCGGCAAGTAGTTAAGGCCCCTTTCACACTTGTGCGGCGCGATTTCCTGCGATTTTGGCGCGATTGCTGATCAGTAGGACTTTGGTCCAACTTTGTTGCAACTTTGACACAATGAAAACATATTACAAAGTCGTACAGAAATAATACAGAAATCGCATCTATATTATTCAGGTGCGATTTGCATGTGACTTTGAGGGTTTAACATTGAAGTCTATGGACCTCAAGTTACATCAAAGTTGGGCCAAAGTAATGCAGGGGCTACTTTGAAGTCGGCACGACTTGAAGTCGCACAGATACAGTCAGGTCCATAAATATTGGGACATCTACACAATTCTAATCTTTTTGGCTCTATACACCACCACAATGGATTTGAAATGAAAGGAACAAGTTGTGCTTTAACTGCAGACTTTCAGCTTTAATTTGAGGGTATTTACATCCAAATCAGGTGAACGGTGTAGGAATTACAACAGTTTGTATTTGTGCCTCCCACTTTTTAAAGGACCAAAAGTAATGGGACAGATTAACAATCATAAATCAAACTTTCACTTTTTAATACCTGGTTGCAAATCCTTTGCAGTCAATTACAGCCTGAAGTGTGGAAGGCATAGACATCACCAGACGCTGGGTTTCATCCCTGGTGATGCTCTGCCAGGCCTCTACTGCAACTGTCTTCAGTTCCTGCTTGTTCTTGGGGCATTTTCCCTTCAGTTTTGTCTTCAGCAAGTGAAATGCATGCTCAATCGGATTCAGGTCAGGTGATTGACTTGGCCATTGCATAACATTCCACTTCTTTCCCTTAAAAACTCTTTGGTTGCTTTCGCTGTATGCTTTGGGTTATTGTCCATCTGCACTGTAAAGCGCCGTCCAATGAGTTCTGAAGCATTTGGCTGAATATGAGCGATAATATTGCCCAAAATACTTCAGAATTCATCCTGCTGCTTTTGTCATCAATAAATACAAGAGAACCAGTTCCATTGGCAGCCATACATGCCCACGCCATGACACTACCACCACCATGCTTCACTGATGAGGTGCTATGCTTTGGATCATGAGCAATTCCTTTCCTTCTCCATGCTCTTCTCTTCCCATCACTCTGGTACAAGTTGATCTTGGTCTCATCTGTCCATAGGATGTTCTTCCAGAACTGTGAAGGCTTTTTTAGATGTTGTTTGGCAAACTCTAATCTGGCCTTCCTGTTTTTGTGGCTCACCAATGGTTTCCATCTTGTGGTGAACCCTCTGTATTCACTCTGGTGAAGTCTTCTCTTGATTGATGACTTTGACACACATACACCTACCTCCTGGAGAGTGTTCTTGATCTGGCCAACTGTTGTGAAGGGCGTTTTCTTCACCAGGGAAAGAATTCTTCGGTCGTCCACCACAGTTGTTTTCCGTGGTCTTCCGGGTCTTTTGGTGTTGCTGAGCTCACCGGTGCGTTCTTTCTTTTTAAGAATGTTCCAAACAGTTGATTTGGCCACACCTAATGTTTTTGCTATCTTTCTGATGGGTTTGTTTTGTTTTTTCAGCCTTATGATGGCTTCACTGATAGTGACAGCTCTTTTTTATCATATTGAGAGTTGACAGCAACAGATTCCAAATGCAAATAGCACACTTGAAATGAACTCTGGACCTTTTATCTGCTCCTTGTAAATGGGATAATGAGGGAATGACACACACCTGGCCATGGAACAGCTGAGCAGCCAATTGTCCCATTACTTTTGGTCCCTTAAAAAGTGGGAGGCACGTATACAAACTGTTGTAATTCCTACACCGCCCACCTGATATGGATGTAAATACCCTCAAATTAAAGCTAAAAGTCTGCAGTTAAAGCACATCTTGTTCGTTTCATTTCAAATCCATTGTGGTGGTGTATAGAGCCAAAAAGATTAGAATTGTGTTGATGTCCCAATATTTATGGACCTGACTGTATGCACGGTACTCATTGGAAATAATGGGGAACGACTTGTCATGTGACTTTGCCGTCCCAAGTAGCAGGACAAGTCGCATAAGTGTGAAAGGGGCCTAAGACAGACACTGTCGGCACACCTGTAATTGTCCCTCTTTTTTGTTTATAGTGCAAAAAATAAAAACCGCAGAGGTGATCAAATATCACGAAAAGAAAGCTCTATTTGTGAGGGGGAAAAGGACATCAATTGTGTTTAGGTACATCGTCGCACGACCGTACAGTTGTCAGTTAAAGCAGTGTTCCCCAACCCAGTCCTCAAGGCCCACCAACAGGTCATGTTTTCAGATGAATCAGCTGTGGTAATTACTAAGGCAGTGAAACTGATCAAATCACCTGTGCAAAATAATGGAAATCCTGAAAACATGACCTGTTGGTGGGCCTTGAGGACAGGGTTGGGGAACACTGAGTTAAAGCATCACAGTGCCGTATCGCAAAAAAATGGCCTGGTCATTAAGGGGGTAAAAGCTTGCGGGGCTGAAGTGGTTAAATATACACTATATTGTCAAAACTCTTCCCAGAAGAGTTGAAGCTGCAAAGGGTGGGCTAAACTCAATATTGAACCCTACGGACTAAGACTGGGATGCCATTAATGTGCATGCGCGTGTAAAGGCAGGCGCCCCAATACTTTTGGTAATATAGTGTAGTCATGACTGATGTGGACTCACTATTTCTGAGCTAACCAACCTCCATTTCACAAGCCAAAAAAAACTTATATTTTTTGTCCTTTAGAATGATGTTAAAGTATCTTAAAAGCAGACACTGACTGTTTTTTTTCTTCTTAAAGCGAAGTTCCACTCACAAATACATCTTTATATATTTCAAATCCTCTATGCATGATGAATCACCTTTGGAAAAAAAAGATTTCTACTCACCCTAAGTGCCCTATTGCTATGTGGTCCCTGTAATCTTCCACTTCCTGGTCCGAGGTGCTCCGCATCACTTCCTGCCTCACCTGGGCTCCTGGGAGATGTGAGTCATCATTTCCCATGAGTCAGTGGGCTTCCCTGAGCTTTAAAATCGCGTTATTTCCAGACAGGAAATGACGCGATTTTGTGGGGGAGAGACATGTTATCTATGTTGTCATAACAACGGTCACTGCCCGTTGTTACAGCAAGGAGACATACACTCGAGATCAAGAGGTGTATACTGGTTACCCAGCATGCACCTTATCCATGAAGAGACTCGAGGAGGGTACGAGGGAGCTTCACATGCCCACAGCTAAGATGGGAACTCCCAGTAAAGAAAAAAATCAGCAATATAAGTACAAAATAAATAGGAAGACTGCCCAGATTTAAAGTTATCGTTACTTTATTTGTGTAATGAATACCAACTAGGTGGATGCCAGCAAAAAAAACCTCTGCTTTAAAGTGAAACTGTTTGTCTTTTCTGGACCAATAATCTCAATTTCTTCTATGCAGCTCACGGTTCTCCTTGCTGGAGAGGAAGCTGTACCTGGTCACCTACAGTGCAAGATCTGGACTAGGTTAATGGCACCAAAAGGAACTTCACTTTAAAGTGAAACTGTTTGTGTTTTCTGGAACAATTATTTCAAAGTCTTCTATGCAGCTCACGGTTCTCCTTGCTGGAGATGAAGCTGTACCTGGTCACCTACAGTGCAAGGATCTGGACTAGGTTGATGGCACCCAAAGGAACTCCGCCTTAAAGTGAAACTGTTTGTGTTTTCTGGACCAATAATCTCAACGTCTTCTATGCAGCTCATGGTTCTTGCTGGAGAGGAAGCTGTACCTGGTCCCCTACAGTGCAAGGATCTCTATGCTCCTGCTTCATTGTTTTTTCTTCTATCTGTGCTTCCCTACCCATCTTGTTGCTTCTTCATCATCATTCATCATTATCCTACATCAGATCACCAATCCTCGGGTGGGGCAGCTCTGACACGAGGAAACTAAGCTCTGCCTACACCAAGATGGCCGCCTCCACACACAGACACAGCGCAGAACAAGCTATGGTAAGTCAGTAATGAGGAACAAATAAGCTGCAAGGAGACCACAAGAAATACCGGTGATTATTGCTTTGACAAAATAAAGATACTTACATCTGAAACCTGTAACTTTTGATCCTTTGAGAACCTTAAGAAGTTGGCCTTCTCACTGAACATGCTTTCCATGCCCATGACCATCATGTAATGTCTCAGATTGTCCGGATAGTGGAGGGATACTTTGGGTATGCGAAGCCTGAGAAAACTGTAGGGAAAATACACATCAGTGTCTGTATTAGGAATGCCAACTTACCAGGCTTTCTCAACGAGGCAAAAAGTGCTTGCAAGCTACAGCGACCCCTGTCAGCCAATCAGAATTTAAGTTAGAATTCCAGCATTCACCTAAGGAAAACCACTTTTCTATTTTGGATAGAGTAAGGCCGACCATACATGGGTCGAATTTCGGAAGAATTTTCTTTTGACAATCGTTTCTAAGAATTTTCATTCAAATTTTGTACCATTAGTGGGGCTGCAGCAACAGCCGATTTTCGTGCAGCAATCGAATTTGAGTAATCGGTCATGTAGGAAATTGTTTTTAATAAAAACAAACTGTTTTCCAATGGATGGGAGAATAGTGTGAGAAACGTAACAAAAAAGGAATGCGCATGAGCGCAAGAAAAGAAGATTCCCGGAAAGAAAAGAAGATTTCTGGAAAGAAAAGAAAATTCACAGAAAGTAAAGAAGATTCCCAGAAAGAAAAGAAGATTCCCAGAAAGAAAAGAAGATTCCTGGAAAGAAAAGAAGATTTCTGGAAAGAAAAGAAAATTCACAGAAAGTAAAGAAGATTCTCGGAAAGAAAAGAAGATTCCCAGAAAGAAAAGGAGATTCCCGGAAAGAAAAGAAAATTCACAGAAAGTAAAGAAGATTCCCAGAAAGAAAAGAAGATTTTCGGAAAGAAAAGAAGATTCCCGGAAAGAAAAGAAGATTCCTGGAAAGAAAAGAAGATTCCCGGAAAGAAAAGAAGATTTCTGGAAAGAAAAGAAAATTCACAGAAAGTAAAGAAGATTCCCAGAAAGAAAAGAAGATTCCCAGAAAGAAAAGAAGATTCCTGGAAAGAAAAGAAGATTTCTGGAAAGAAAAGAAAATTCACAGAAAGTAAAGAAGATTCTCGGAAAGAAAAGAAGATTCCCAGAAAGAAAAGAAAATTCGCAGAAAGTAAAGAAGATTCCCGGAAAGAAAAGAAGATTTCCAGAAAGAAAAGGAGATTCCCGGAAAGAAAAGAAAATTCACAGAAAGTAAAGAAGATTCCCAGAAAGAAAAGAAGATTTTCGGAAAGAAAAGAAGATTCCCGGAAAGAAAAGAAGATTCCTGGAAAGAAAAGAAGATTCCCGTAAAGAAAAGAAGATTCCCGGAAAGAAAATTCCTGGAAAGAAAAGAAGATTCCCGGAAAGAAAAGAAAATTCCCAGAAAGTAAAGAAGATTCCCGGAAAGAAAAGAAGATTTCCGGAAAGAAAAGAAGATTCCCGGAAAGAAGATTCCTGGAAAGAAAAGAAGATTGCTGGAAAGAAAAGAAGATTCCCAGAAAGAAAAGAAGATTTTTGGAAAGAAAAGGAGATTCTCGGAAAGAAAAGAAAATCCCCAGAAGGAAAAGAAGATTCTTGGAAAGAAAAGAAGATTCCTGGAAAGAAAAGAAGATTCCTGGAAAGAAAAGAAGATTCCTGGAAATAATAGAAGATTCCCGTAAAGAAAAGAAGATTCCTGGAAATAAAAGAAGATTCCCGGAAAGAAAAGATGATTCCCGTAAAGAAAAGAAGATTCCTGGAAATAAAAGAAGATTCCCGGAAAGAAAAGAAAATTCCCAGAAAGAAAAGAAGATTCCCGGAGAAGAAAAGAAAATTCACGGAAAGAAAAGAAGATTCCCGGAAAGAAAAGAAAATTCCCAGAAAGTAAAGAAGATTCCCGGAAAGAAAAGAAGATTTCCAGAAAGAAAAGACGATTTTTGGAAAGAAAAGAAGATTCCCGTAAAGAAAAGAAGATTCCCGGAAAGAAAAGAAAATTCCTGGAAAGAAAAGAAAATTCCCAGAAAGAAAAGAAGATTCCCGGAAACAAAAGAAAATTCCCGGAAAGTTATAAACTATTAAATCATAAGTAAGTATTGGAATTTCCTTTCAAACTTTGCTGTTAGTGAATGTAATGAATTACTAACCTTTAGTATAGTTCTTTTCAATTATTATTATTTAATAATAAATAATAATAATAATAATAATAAAAACTATAATAATAGTCTAAACTATTAAATTAGTTAGGTATTGGAATTTCCTTTCACACTTGTCTGCCTTTTAGTGAACGTAACGAATACAAATGTATCCAAATTTTCGAATTCTCAAAATAACGAATGCCACATCTATACGAATGGAATGAACCAAATTCGAATGTTCCCGAATTCGCAAATCACCGATAATAACGAATACCGCATTTATATGACTCAAATTCTAAATTTTTCCAAATTCACGATTTACTGAAAATAATGAATACTGCCTCTATAGGAATGGAACGTACTGAGTTCAAACGTTTCTGAATTTATGCATTTATTTGAAATAATGAATCACAATGAATGATCCGAGAAACTAAAAAAAAACAAACAAATAAAACTAAAAAAATACATTTTTCAGCCATGCAAAATATACAACACCAACCACCACCCCTGGTGTCTATGGTACACCCCTTTACCATCAGACACTTGCAATTCGTTTTGTTCCAAATTTGTTTCTTAACACATTTTTCGAAATTCGTTAATTCGGACGAATCCGAATTTCCTAATTTTCGTAATTTAGAATACGATATCTTGGTAATTCAAAAATTGGAAAATCCGAAATTCAAAAATTTGGAAAATCCGAAGTTCGAACACCAGATAATTTGAAAATCTGAAATAATAACTAACTAATAATAACTTAACTATTACTAACTATTAAATTATAGGAATTTTGAATTTCCTTTAAAATTTGGCTGTTAGTGATAAATTTGTATTTACGTTCACAGCCAAATTTGAACGGAAATTTCAATAACTATAATTTAAGTTATTTATTAGCTAGTTATTATTCAGAATTTTCAAATCTTCTTTCTAATTTTGGAATTGTCGGATTTATGAATTTTCTAATTTCCGAATTTTCAGGCTTTCAAATTTTTTACTTCCGATTTTTTGAATTTCCTAATTTCAAGTTACCTAATTCGAAAATTTCTGAACTTCAAATTCTGATTTTGAAAATTTCTGAATTTCCACAAATTGATTTTCTGAAAACCGAATTTCTGGAAAAAAATCGAATGAAACTAAAACGAACAAAATTTTCGGCCGTGTCTGTTTATCATCTCATTCACATTGTCAGTTTATCCTGCCTTTATTAGTTAGTTGTTATTTGGCATTTTCAGATCTTCTTTCTTATTTTTGAATTGTTGGATTTTCTAATTTTCTAATTCCCGAATTTTCGAGATTTCAAATTTTTTTTACTGCTTTTTTCTTAATTTTGAATTACCGAATAAGAACATTTCTGAATTTTGAATTTAAAAATTTCAGTATTTCGAATTCCGACTGAAAATTTCCGGGAAAAAAATGAACGAAACAAAAAAGAAAATGATTTTCTTTCTTATTTTAGAATTGTCAGATTTTCACATTTCTGGGTTTTCAAATTTTATACTTCTGATTTTTCGAATTACCGAATGCGAAAATTCCATAATTTTGAATTAGAAAATTTCAGAATTTCGAATTCCGACTCAAAATTTCCAAATTTCCGATTTAAAAAAAAATTAACGAAACAAAAAAGATAACGAACAGAATTTTCAGCCGTGCACATGTCTATTTACCATCTCACTCACATTGTCAGTTTATCCTGCCTACCTATAATTTAAAAGTTATTTATTAGTTAGTTATTATTTGGGATTTTCAGATTTTCTTTCTTATTTTTGAATTGTCGGATTTTCAAATTTTCGAATTTCCAAATTTTCGGGTTTTCATATTTTATACTTCCAATTTTTTGAATTACCGAATTTGAAAAATTTCAGAATTTCGAATTAGAAAATTTCAGAATTTCGAATTAGAAAATTTCAGAATTTCGAATCCTGACTATGAAAATTTCAGAATTTCCAATCTCCGGGAAAAAAAATGTATGAAGCGAAAAAGAAAGTGAATGAAATTTTTGGCCGTGCACATGTCTATTTACCATCTCATTCACATTGTCATTTTATCCTGCCTAACTATAATTTAATTATTTATTAGTTAGTTATCATTTGGGATTTTCGGATTTTCTTTCTTATTTTCGAATTGTCGGATTTTCAAATTTCCAAATCTTTTACTTTTGATCTTCCAAATTACGAATTACCAAATTCGAAAATGTCAGGATTTCGAATTAGAAAATTTTCGAATTCCGATTTTGAAAATTTCCGATTTCCTAAAGTTTTCGAATTCCCGAAAAAAATCAAAAACGTATGAAACGAAAAGGAATGAAACTTTCAGCCCTGCCCATGTCTGTTTACCATCTCCTTCACATTGTCAGTGTGTCCTGCCTGCATCCAATAGACATCAAGGTGCCCGTTGCTCTTGGTTTGACCTCATAACCATGGAGCTGGAGTTGTGGGTTCAGTGCCTCTGGTCCATACCTGGTTCTCACGGAATGAAGGTATTGTTTAATCTTCTGGGCGGTCAGCGTTTCTTCCACGCGGTGGAGGGTGCCCAGTTTCGGGAGGAGGATGAAGAGGGAAACGTTTCCAGCGTAGGGCACTTCCACCACATTGCATTCCATCTCTGTGTCCTTGTAGGTCTTGTACAACCCCCACCGATGCATCATTGCCACCGACACCGACGACCCATCGTCCAGCATGAAGTTTGCCATCGCTGTATTTTGACTGTAAAATGTTTTTTCCCATTTCCCTGGAGGAACAAAAGATGGTTGCTTAAGTTTTTCGACTCTGGTACAGTGAGGGTAAAAAAAAGTGCTGATTTTGTAGGTTTGCCCGCTGACAAAGAAACGATCGGTCTGTAATTTTAATGGTCGGTTTATTATAACAGTGAGTGACAGAATAACGAAAATATCCAGAAAAACGCATTTCAAAAAAGTTATAAATTGATTTGCATTTTAATGAGGGAAATAAATAATCAACCAGCAGGATATCTGAGGTGTCTTTTCTACAGGTAAGGAGCTGAGATTAGGAGTTCTCTCTTATAGGGGGTGCTCCTAATCTCAGCTTGTTACCTGTATAGAAGACTCCTCTCCACAGAAGCAACCAACCAATCAGATTCCAATCTCTCCACCATGGCCAAGACCAAAGAGCTGTCCAAGGATGTCAGGGAGAAGATTGTAGAGCTACACAAGGCTGGAATGGGGGCTACAAGACCATCGCCAAGCAGCTTGGTGAGGGGGTGACAACAGTTGATGCGATTATTCGCAAATGGAAGAAACACAAAATAACGGTCATCTCCCTCGGTCTGGGGCTCCATGCAAGATCTCCCCTTGTTGAGTTTCAATGATCATGGAGAACGGTGAGGAATCTCCCAGAACTACCCGGGAGAATCTTGTGACACAAAATAACTGCCAATCTCCTTTGGTCTAGGAATCCATGGAAGATCTCACCTGGTGGAGTTTCAATGATCATGAGAATGTTGAGGAATCTCCCAGAACTACCCGGGAGAATCTTGTGACAAAAAATAACTGTCAGTCTCCCTCGATCTGAGGCTCCATGCAAGAACCAACCCAGAACTACACAGGAGAATCTTGTGACAAAAAATAACTGGCAATCTCCCTTGATCTGGGGGGCTCCATGCAAGATCTCACCTCGTGGGGTTTCAATGATCATGAGAACATTGAGAAATCAACCCAGAACTGCACAGGAGAATCTGGTCAATGGTCTCAAGGCCCCTGAGACCATAGTCACCAAGAAAACAATTGGTAACCCTACACCGTGAAGGCTCACAAATCACATGTACAGCCCGTCTGAGGAAAGCCCATGTACTGTACAGCCCGTCTGAGGAAAGCACATGTACAGCCCGTCTGAGGAAAGCCCATGTACAGCCCGTCTGAGGAAAGCACATGTACAGCCCGTCTGAGGAAAGCCCATGTACAGCCCGTCTGAGGAAAGCACATGTACAGCCCGTCTGAGGAAAGCACATGTACAGCCCGTCTGAGCAAAGCCCATGTACAGCCCGTCTGAGGAAAGCACATGTACAGCCCGTCTGAG
>BLSH010207280.1:31243-41740 GCA_018402905.1 Glandirana rugosa
TGTACAGCCCGTCTGAGGAAATGCGCATGTACAGCCCGTCTGAGGAAAGCGCATGTACAGCCCGTCTGAGGAAAGTGCATGTACAGCCCGTCTGAGGAAAGCGCATGTACAGCCCGTTTGAGGAAAGCACATGTACAGCCCGTCTGAGGAAAGCGCATGTACAACCCGTCTGAGGAAAGCGCATGTACAGCCTGTCTGAGGAAAGCGCATGTACAGCCCGTCTGAGGAAAGCGCATGTACAGCCCGTCTGAGGAAAGCGCATGTACAGCCCGTCTGAGGAAAGCACATGTACAGCCCGTCTGAGGAAAGCACATGTACAGCCCGTCTGAGGAAAGCACATGTACAGCCCGACTGAGGAAAGCACATGTACAGCCCGTCTGAGAAAAGCGCATGTACAGCCCATCTGAGGAAAGCGCATGTACAGCCCATCTGAGGAAAGCGCATGTACAGCCCGTCTGAGGAAAGCACATGTACAGCCCATCTGAGGAAAGCACATGTACAGCCCATCTGAGGAAAGCACATGTACAGCCCGTCTGAGGAAAGCCCATGTACAGCCCGTCTGAGGAAAGCCCATGTACAGCCCATCTGAGGAAAGCACATGTACAGCCCATCTGAGGAAAGCGCATGTACAGCCCATCTGAGGAAAGCGCATGTACAGCCCATCTGAGGGAAGCACATGTACAGCCCATCTGAGGAAAGCGCATGTACAGCCCATCTGAGGAAAGCGCATGTACAGCCCCGTCTGAGGAAAGCGCATGTACAGCCCATCTGAGGAAAGTGCATGTACAGCCCGTCTGAGGAAAGCACATGTACAGCCCATCTGAGGAAAGCACATGTACAGCCCGTCTGAGGAAAGCCCATGTACAGCCCGTCTGAGGAAAGCACATGTACAGCCCGTCTGAGGAAAGCACATGTACAGCCCATCTGAAGTTTGCTGAACATCTGAATGATTTAGAGGAGGATTGGGAGAAAGTGCTGTGGTCAGAGGAGACCAAAATCCAGGTCTTTGGCATCAACTCAACTCACCGCGTTTGGAGGAGGAGGAGGAATGCTGCCTATGACCCCAAGAACACCACCCCCACCGTCATGCATGGAGGCAGGGGTGGCCCGTCTGCTAAGGGCACACGGGCGCCACCCCCTCTGTCCTCATCACCCCCCTTGCTAATGGATGGATTCATGCGGGCACCCCCTAATTCATGCGTTGGCCCCTTTCAGGACACCGGACACATGAATTACAGTGGCAAAAGGGTTTCTTTGGCTTTAATAGGCTTAAAAGTGGAGTGGCTTGTGGAGCAGAGGATATTTGCTTTTCTAACACTGAATGGCCTCTTCGCCAATCAGGAAGCGCGCATATGTTACCGGATTCCTGATTGGCTGAAAAAACAGGCAATCCTATTGGACGCCTTTCTCGGAGGAGGAAGGGGAAGCCGCCAACGCACACACAGCACGCTCCCGCTCACTGGACACCGCTGCCTGCTTCCTAGTTGGGTTAGGTGTGGGACTTTGATGTCCCAACTGCCCTGGGGGGATGGTGCTGTATACCCCTATCTGGTGATGCTGTATACCCCTATCTGGTGATGCTGTATACCCCTTTCTGGTGATACTGTATATACCCCTATCTGGTGATGCTGTATACCCCTTTCTGGTGATACTGTATATACCCCTATCTGGTGATGCTGTATACCCCTATCTGGTGATGCTGTATACCCCTTTCTGGTGATGCTGTATATACCCCTATCTGGTGATACTGTATATACCCCTATCTGGTGATACTGTATATACCCCAATCTGGTGATGCTGTATACCCCTTTCTGGTGATGCTGTATATACCCCTATCTGGTGATGCTGTATACCCCTTTCTGGTGATGCTGTATACCCCTATCTGGTGATACTGTATATACCCCTATCTGGTGATGCTGTATACCCCTTTCTGGTGATGCTGTATACCCCTATCTGGTGATGCTGTATACCCCTTTCTGGTGATGCTGTATACCCCTTTCTGGTGATGCTGTATACCCCTATCTGGTGATGCTGTATACCCCTTTCTGGTGATACTGTATATACCCCTATCTGGTGATGCTGTATACCCCTTTCTGGTGATGCTGTTTACCCCTTTCTGGTGATGCTGTATACCCCTTTCTGGTGATGCTGTATATACTCCTATCTGGTAATGCTGTATATACCGCTATCTGGTGATGCTGTGTATACCCCTATCTGGTGATGCTGTATATACCGCTATCTGGTGATGCTGTATATACCCCTATCTGGTGATGCTGTATACCCCTTTCTGGTGATGCTGTATCAGGAAAAGACTGTTTTCTAGCCTTTCCGCGGTGGTGTGCACGCTCACGTGCGCGCGCACGCGCCAGAAACGGCGCCTGGCGGCTCTATTTCCGTCAGCAGAGCCTTGTAGCCAGTACTGTCCACTCTACAGCGTTCCCTGCACCTGTGACCCCCCAGTGACTACTTCTGTGTGACTTCCTGTTCCTGTGACCCCGGTTATTCCTTTGGACCTGTTGATATCTGCCTGCATCTGTCTACGACCACCCGTTTGCCTGCTCCCTCTGTACTTCTGTTGCCAGCACGTTGCCGACCCTGTCTGTACCCGACCATCCGTTTGCCTGATCCCGTTGTACCGCACCGCCTGCCAGTTGCCAACCCGGACTGAACCACTACTCTCCTGTCTTGCATGAGCTACCTTGGACTTCTCCTTACCACCTGAAAATTGTCCAGCCCTCGTGCCCCCCTGTGCTCCAGAGCTCCCTGTTCACACTACCAGGGGTTCTTGAACCAGGGCCGCAAGAGAGGTTGCCCCGGCATAAGCCAGACTCTACCACCAGGTACGTGACATGCTGTATATACTCCTATCTGGTGGATGCTGTATATAGCCCTATCTGGTGATGCTGTATATACCCCTATCTGGTGATGCTGTGTATACCCCTATCTGGTGATGCTGTGTATACCCCTATCTGGTGATGCTGTATATACCCCTATCTGGTGATGCTGTATATACCCCTATCTGGTGATGCTGTGTATACCCCTATCTGGTGATGCTGTATATACCCCTATCTGGTGATGCTGTATATAACACGATCTGGCGATGCTGTATATACCCCTATCTGGTGATGCTGTATATACCCCTATCTGGTGATGCTGTATATAACACGATCTGGTGATGCTGTATATACCCCTATCTGTGGTGCTGTATACCCCTATCTGGTGATGCTGTATATACCCCTATCTGGTGATGCTGTATATACCCCTATCTGGTGATGCTGTATATACCCCTATCTGGTGATGCTGTATATACCCCTATCAGGTGATGCTGCATACCCCTATCTGGAGATGCTGTATATAACACGATCTGGTGATGCTGTATATACCTCTTCGCCAATCAGGTAGCGCGGGTATGTTACCGGATTCCTGATTGGCTGAAAAAAACAGGCGATCCTATTGGACGCCTTTCTCGGAGGAGGAAGGGGAAGCCGCCAAAGCACACACAGCACGCTCCCGCTCACTGGACACCACCGCCTGCTTCATAGCTGGGTTAGGTGTGGGACTTTGATGTCCTGACTTCCCTGGGGGGATGGTGCTGTATACCCCTATCTGGTGATGCTGTATACCCCTATCTGGTGATGCTGTATACCCCTTTCTGGTGATGCTGTATATACTCCTATCTGGTGGATGCTGTATATAGCCCTATCTGGTGGATGCTGTATATACCCCTATCTGGTGATGTTGTGTATACCCCTATCTGGTAATGCTGTATATACCCCTATTTGGTGATGCTGTGTATACCCCTATCTGGTGATGCTGTATACCTCTATCTGGTGATGCTGTATACCCCTTTCTGGTGATGCTGTATACCCCTTTCTGGTGATGCTGTATATACTCCTATCTGGTGGATGCTGTATATATCCCTATCTGGTGGATGCTGTATATAGCCCTATCTAGTGGAAGCTGTATATACCCCTATCTGGTGATGCTGTGTATACCCCTATCTGGTGATGCTGTATATACCCCTATCTGGTGATGCTGTATATACCCCTATCTGGTAATGCTGCATACCCCTATCTGGTGATGCTGTATATAACACGATCTGGCGATGCTATATATACCCCTATCTGGTGATGCTGTATATAACACGATCTGGCGATGCTGTATATACCCCTATCTGGTGATGCTGTATATAACATGATCTGGCGATGCTGTATATACCCCTATCTGGTGATGCTGTATATAACACGATCTGGCGATGTTGTATATACCCCTATCTGGTGATGCTGTATATACCCCTATCTGGTGATGCTGTATATACTCCTATCTGGTGATGCTGTATATACCCCTATCTGGTGATGCTGTATATACCCCTATCTGGTGATGCTGCATACCCCTATCTGGTGATGCTGTATATGACATGATCTGGCGATGCTATATATACCCCTATCTGGTGATGCTGTATATAACACGATCTGGTGATGCTGTATATACCCCTATCTGGTGATGCTGTATACCCCTATCTGGTGGATGCTGTATATAGCCCTATCTAGTGGAAGCTGTATATACCCCTATCTGGTGATGCTGTGTATACCCCTATCTGGTGATGCTGTATATACCCCATCTGGTGATGCTGTATATACCCCTATCTGGTAATGCTGCATACCCCTATCTGGTGATGCTGTATATAACACGATCTGGCGATGCTATATATACCCCTATCTGGTGATGCTGTATATAACACGATCTGGCGATGCTGTATATACCCCTATCTGGTGATGCTGTATATAACACGATCTGGCGATGCTGTATATACCCCTATCTGGTGATGCTGTATATAACACGATCTGGCGATGTATATACCCCTATCTGGTGATGCTGTATATACCCCTATCTGGTGATGCTGTATATACCCCTATCTGGTGATGCTGCATACCCCTATCTGGTGATGCTGTATATGACATGATCTGGCGATGCTGTATGTACCCCATCTGGTGATGCTGTATATAACACGATCTGGCGATGCTGTATATACCCCTATCTGGTGATGCTGTGTATACCCCTATCTAGTGATGCTGTATATACCCCTATCTGGTGATGCTGCATACCCCTATCTGGTGATGCTGTATATAACATGATCTGACGATGCTGTATATACCCCTATTTGGCGATGCTGATTATCCTATCTGGCAATGCTGTATATACCCCTATCTGGCGATGCTGATTATGCTATCTGGCGATGCTGTATATACCCCTATCTGGCGATGCTGATTATCCTATCTGGCAATGCTGTATATACCCCTATCTAGCGATGCTGATTATGCTATCTGGCGATGCTGTATATACCCCTATCTGGCAATGCTGATTATCCTATCTGGCGATGCTGTATATCCTATCTGGCGATACTGGGCTGTATACTCCAGACACAATGGATGGA
The DNA here is from genome assembly GCA_018402905.1 of Glandirana rugosa. Classification (NCBI taxonomy): domain Eukaryota; kingdom Metazoa; phylum Chordata; class Amphibia; order Anura; family Ranidae; genus Glandirana; species Glandirana rugosa. The sequence continues at coordinate 36,678 of BLSH010207280.1, forward strand.
ATATATAAGGGGTGGGGCTTATGAGAAGTGGGAGGGGTCAAAAATGAAAGGTGGGGTCTGGCGCCCCCATCCTAAAATTTCATCAGCTGCCACTGCATGGAGGTGGAAACATGATGCTTTGGGGGTGTTTTCCCGCTAAGGGGACAGGCCACCTTCACCGCATCAAAGGGACAATTGACGGGGCCAAATCTTGGGAGACAACCTCCTTCCATCCTCCTTCCCTGAAAATGGGTCGTGGATGGATATTCCAGCATGACAATGACCCAAAACACACGGGCAAGGCAACAAAGGAGTGACCCAAGAAGAAGCACATTAAGGTCCTGGATTGGCTTAGCCAGTCTCCAGACCTTAATCCCATAGAAGCAGCTGAAGGTTCGAGTTAACAAACGTCAGCCTGGAAATCTTAATGACTTGGCGAGGATCTGCAAAGAGGAGTGGAACAAAACCCCTCCTGAGATGTCTGCAAACCTGGTGGCCAACTACAAGAAATATCTGACCTCTGTGATCGCCACTAAGGGTTTCTCCACCAACTACTAAGTCCTGTTTTGTGAAGGGATCAAATATTTATTTCACTCATTAAAATGCAAATCAATTTATAGCTTTTTTGGAATGCGTTTTTCTGGATATTTTTGTTGTTATTCTGTCCCTCGCTGTTATAATAAACCAATCAATAAATTTATAGACTGATCGTTTCTTTGTCAGTGGGAAAACCTACAAAATCAGCAGGGGGTCAACTACTTTTTCCCTCATATACTTTATATATATATATACACAGTATCTCACAAAAGTAAGTACACCCCATTACATTTGTGAAAATATTTGATTCTATCTTTTCATGTGACAACACTGAAGAAATGACACTTTGTTACAGTGTAAAGTAGTGAGTGTACAGCTTGTATAACAGTGTAAATTTACTGTCCCCTCAAAATAACTCAACACACAGCCATTAATGTCCAAACCACTGGCAACAAAAGTGAGTACACCCCTAAGTGAAAATGTCCAAATTGGGCACAAAGTGTCAATATTTTGTGTGACCACCATTATTTTCCAGCACTGTCTTAACCCTCTTGGCCATGGAGTTCACCAGAGCTTCACAGGTTGGCACTGGAGTCCTCTTCCCCTCCTCCATGACGACATCACAGAGCTGGTGGATGTTAGAGACCTTGCGCTCCCCCACCTTCTGTTTGAGGAGCCCCACAGATGCTCAACAGGGTTTAGGCCTGGAGCCATGCTTGACCAGTCCATCACCTTTACCCTCAGCTTCTATAGCAAGACAGTGGTCGTCTTGGAGGTGTTTGGGGTCGTTATGTTGGAATACTGCTCTGCAGCCCAGTCTCTGAAGGGAGGGGATCATGCTCTGCTTCATTATGTCACAGTACATGTTGGCATTCATGGTTCCCTCAATGAACTGTAGCTCCCCAGTGCCGGCAGCACTCATGCAGCCCCAGACCATGACACTCCCACCACCATGCTTGACTGTAGGCAAGACACACTTGTCTTTGTACTCCTCACCTGGTTGCCGCCACACACGCTTGACACCATCTGACCCAAATAAGTTTATCTTGGTCTCATCAGAGCACAGGGCACGGTTCCAGTAATCCATGTCCTTAGTCTGCTTGTCTTCAGCAAACTGTTTGCGGGCTTTCTTGTGCATCATCTTTAGAAGAGGCTTCCTTCTGGGACGACAGCCATGCAGACCAATTTGATGCAGTGTGCAGCGTATGGTCTGAGCACTGACAGGCTGACCCCCCACCCCTTCAACCTCTGCAGCAATGCTGGCAGCACTGATACGTCTATTTCCCAAAGACAACCTCTGGATATGACGCTGAGTACGGCACTCAACTTCTTTGGATCCTGTCCTGTTAAACCGCTGTATGGTCCTGGCCACCGTGCTGCAGCTCAGTTTCAGGGTCTTGGCAATCTTCTTATAGCCTAGGCCATCTTTATGTAGAGCAACAATTCTTTTTTTCAGATCCTCAGAGAGTTCTTTGCCATGAGGTGCCATGTTGAACTTCCAGTGACCAGTATGAGAGAGTGAGAGCGATAACACCAAATTTAACACCCCTGCTCCCTATTCACACCTCAAACCTTGTAACACAAAGCAGTCACATGACACCGGGGAGGGAAAATGGCTAATTGGGCCCAATTTGGACATTTTCACTTAGGGGTGTACTCACTTTTGTTGCCAGCGGTTTAGACATTAATGGCTGTGTGTTGAGTTATTTTGAGGGGACAGCAAATTTACACTGTTATACAAGCTGTACACGCACTACTTTACATTGTAGCAAAGTGTCATCTCTTCATTGTTGTCACATGAAAAGATAGAAGACATGGGAGGGGTGTACTTACTTTTGGTAAGATACTGCATATATTGTACTAATAATGGGCAGCATAGTGCTAAGTGGTTAGCACTTCCACCTAGCAGCACTAGGGTTTCCGGTTCGAATCCCAACAACAACACTACCTGCCTGAAGTTTACATGTTCTCCCTGTGCCTGTGTGGGTTTCCTCCCACACTCCAAAGACATGCTAATAGGTAAATTGGGCCCTGTCAGAATTGGCCCTAGTATGTGATTTAGGGACCTTACATTGCAAGCTCCTTGAGGGCAGGGACTGATGTGAATGTTCAATATATATACTATATTAACAAAAGTATTGGGACGCCTGCCTTTACACGCATTTGGACTTTAATTACATCCCAGTCTTAGTCCGTAGGGTTCAATACTGAGTTGGCCCCACTCTTTGCAGCTATAACAGCTTCATAACTTCTGGGAAGGCTGTCAACAAGGTTTAGGAGTGTCTATGGGAATGTTTGACCATTCTTCCCGAAGCGCATTTGTGAGGTCAGGCACTGATGTTGGATGAGAAGGCCTGGCTCACAGTCTCCGCTCTAATTCATCCCAAAGGTGTTCTATCGGGTTGAGGCCAGTCAAGTTCCTCCACCCCATACTTGCTCATCCATGTCTTTATGGATCTTGCTTTGTGCAGTGGTCCAAATCATTTGGTGGAGGAAGGATTATGGTGTGGGGTTGTTCAGGGGTTGGGCCTGGCCCCTTAGCCAGAGGGAACTCTAAGGTGTCAACATACCAACACATTTTGGACAATTTCATGCTCCCAACTTTGTGGGAAGAGTTTGGGGATGGCCCCTTCCTGTTCCAACATGACTGCCCACCACTGCACAAAGCAAGGTCCATAAAGACATAGATGAGCGAGTTTAGGGAGGAACTTGATACGTTTGGTAATATAGTGTACATGTATGTGTATATATATATTAGTTTCTTGGTGTTTGTTATTTAATTTCTCCATTCTCCAACAGATTTTTTTTTAGATTTATGTTTTTTATTTGAGATTTTGTCAGGCCAAGTTGTTGGGGGTTTGGGATAGACAAGACGTCAATGAATAGATGAATAGAATCGACAGACAAGGTGTTGATGAGTTGCTGCAGGCCGCACGTGCTGGGCTGGTCCTTATTGGTCAGTAGGGCTTTATGGTGCTATGAGTTGGGACTGCTGTTTTGTAGTTGATCTCAGCATGATAGCTCCCTCTTTTGTACTGAGAGAAGTAATGGAAAACTGCCCAGCTAAGACCAGCAGGAACTGTTGGAGGAGCTGCGATGGACTTGGATGAGGTACTTGTAGAATTCCAGATGAAATATTTTTGTTGGGCTGAAATCCCATTTGGATTGGTCTGGGCAGGTGATTTGATCCCAAACTTTACTGCCATAAAGATTCTGAGCCAGTCTCTCACCGGTGGGATTAGGTGGTACAGATGGCATGGAATACTCTGCATGCCTTGTCTTTTAGGGCCTCTATGGCTGGCTTAAAACTTCTTTGTTAATTTCTAGGCCAAGGTATGTGTAGCTGTTGGTTTCATTAAGAGAGCAGTTGTGTGATTTAAATGAAGGGCTCTTTGTGTGTTTCGTATTCTTCTTTCGAAACATCATTCATTTTTGTTTTGCTTGAGATGATAGGTAGTGCCCATATGGCATTATATTTCTCCAGCACTTCCAGGCTGTCTTGTAGGATTTTCTCTGTTGGTGACAGAAGCAGGAGGTCATCCGCATAAAGCAGGAACTTCACCTTACTGTCATGTAAAGTAAGCCCGGCTACTGGGGAGGATTCTAGTGCTGCAGCCGGTTCATTGATGTAGATGTTGAAGAGGGTTGGACTTAGACTGCAGCCCTGTCCGACTCCCTGGGCCTGCCTGAAGTGCTCTGTTCTTTTCCCATTCACCCTTATACTGCAGCTGTTCTCGGTATATGAACTCATGATTGCATCATAGGCATGCCCACAGGGTGTGTCAGGTGTGCCCAGGCACACCCTAATCACACTGTGCAGCACAGATTCCCCCTACTTCCCTGCCCCCCCCCTTCCTCCCGCAGTGCTTCCGGCTTCCCCTCTCCTCTCCCACGAATGTTGCTCAAGGAATGGTTTAGGATAGGTGGGAGAAGGGGTTGGTAAATATGTAATTTACCGGTTCATTCCCTTTCTGAATGAGCATCATGATAGGTAGTGTGTGTTTGAGCTTTGGGGTGCACACCCTAATGCAATAGGCTGCGCACACCTATGGATTGCATGATATGTTTTCCCTCCTATTCCACTCTCCAATAGTTTGAGGAACAGTCCTGCGTACCACACTGAAACAAAGGCCTTCTTAAAGTCCACAAAACAGGTGAATATCTTTCCATGTCTTGTATTGTGGACATGGTTCTTGATGAGACTGTGCAGGGTGTAGATGTGGTCTTTGGTGCAGTGGTTTTTCATGAACCCTGCGTGACATCTGCTGAGGACATTGTGTTGTGTCAGGAAGTTGAGGATCCATTCTTTGAGGATATTGGTGAATCGTTTTCTTAGTGTGCTGCTGGCAAATATCCCTCTGTAGTTGGCTGGGTCATACTGGTCTCCACTCTTATGGATAGGTGTTATGAGGACTTGGTTCCATACATTAGGGTATTAACCAGCACTCAGGACCAGATCGAGCACTTTACATATTGCAGTGTGTACATCTCGGGAGCAGTGTTGCCAACCTCCAGCAGCGTTTTTTACTGGCAAAACATAGAAAATT
>BLSH010207280.1:110714-130145 GCA_018402905.1 Glandirana rugosa
ATGACATTCGTACACTCAAAATTAACCAACGACGCACAGTGTACACGCGCGGTTAACGGGAAAGTGGACCTTCATACTCGCCACGTTACTCGCGCGAGGAGGAAGTTAAAATGTATCAATGTATAATATAACTGGGTGATAACATCTTTAGGTAAAGTTGATCCAGGGTGAATCCGATTGCCTCTCGGGGAATCAGGAAGGAATTTTTTCCCCCGTTATAGCAAATTGGATTCGTGCTTTGCTGGGGTTTTTTTTGCCTTCCTCTGGATCAACTGTGGGTGAAGGATTGTATATGGGTTTATTTGGTTGTATGTGTGTGTATGTGTATATATATATATATTTTTTTTTTTTTTTGGTTGAACTGGATGGACTTGTGTCTTTTTTCAACCTGACAAACTATGTAACTATGTAAAATTGAAGGAGGAGCGCGCTCATTGCACCGCTCATACTTCCAGGTGAAAGGGCAATTGGCGCGCACATGTGACACGCAGCAACCAATTAAAACTCACATGCTTACAGTACCCCCTTCATGACCAAGGCAGTTTTTTGGTATTCAGCACTGCACTACTTTAACTGGTAATTGTGCGGTCATGCAGCACTGTATCTTATATAATTTTTGTCACACAAATATAGATTTCTTTTTAATTATATTTGATCACCACTTTCTTTTTATTCTTTATTATATAAATGAAAAAAAAAAAATTTGAAAAAAAAAATATTAAAAACATATCAAATAAAAAAAAAAATCAAAGCTGTTAATAAATGTAAGTCAAAAATGTATTCTGCTGCACCTCTTTGTTTAAAAAAAAGAAAAAATTCCAATAAGTGTGTGAAAGTTACAGCGCCTGCAATCTATGGCATGGATATTAGAAAGATGGCGACAGCAGCGCAGGCTTACTTTGCCTGGAGGACGTCCATGGACGGGTCCTCCCGTGATCGTGCTGATCGTGCACCCCAATGTGGGCGGCGTGCTCTGTGATCACTTCATCCTTCGGACACAGCTGATCACAGATCGGGGTAAAGGGCCAATCACAGCAGCTCTTTGCCACATGATCAGCTGTGTCCAATGACAGCTGATCACGATGTTGGCGCAATTCCGTTATCAGCTTTCTCCTCCTCACGCTGATGGGAGCAGAGAGCAGATAACCGGCTTGTGTTAAAGGGACATCTACACTGATAATCAGGGCATTGATTATCAGTGTCCTGATTATCAGTGCAGTCCCGACAGTGCCACCAGTGCTGCTTATCAGTGCTCACAGTGCTGCCAATCAGTGCTCATCAGTGGTGTCAATCAGTGCCCATCAATGCAGTTAATCAGTGTCTCCTTATCAGTGTCAACTATCAGTGCTGCCCATCAGTGCCACCTATCAGTGCCACCTATCAATGTCCATCAGTGCTGCCTATTAGTGCCACCTATCAGTGCCCTTCAGGGCCGCCTATCAGTGCCCATTAGTGCCACCTATCAATCCTGCCGCATCAGTGCACACCAGTGACTCCTCATCAGTACCCATCAGTGCCACCTATTAGTGCTGCCTATTAGTGCTGCCTATCAGTGCCCTTCAGCGCCACCTATCAGTGCCCATTAGTGCCACCTATCAATCCTGCCTCATCAGTGCCCAACAGAGCCGCCTCATCAGTGCCCATTAGTGCAGCTTATCAGTGCTGCCTATTAGTGTCGCCTATCAGTGCCCTTTAGTGCCACCTATCAGTGCCCATTAGTGCCACCTATCAATCCTGCTTCATCAATGCCCATCAGAGCCACCCCATCAGTGCCCATTAGTGCACCTTATCAGTGCCTATTAGTGCTGCCTATCAGTGCCCATTAGTGCCACCTATCAACCCTGCATCATCAGTGCCCATTAGTGCCGCCTCATCAATGTCCATTAGTGCAGCTTATCAGTGCCCATCAGTACCACCTCATCAGTGCCCATCAGTGCTGCCTATTAGTGGCACCTATCAGTGCCGTCTATCAGTGCCCATTAGTGCAACCTATCAATCCTGCCTCATCAGTGCCCATTAGTGCAGCTTATAAGTGCCCATCAGTACCACCTCATCAGTGCCCATTAGTGCAGCTTATCAGTGCCCATTAGTGCTGCTTATTAGTGCCGCCTATCAATCCTGCCTCATCAGTGCTGCCTCATCAGTGCCCATCAGTGTCGCCTCATCAGTGCCCATTAGTGCAGCTTATCAGTTCCCCATTAGTGCAGCTTATCAGTGCCCATTAGTGCTGCCTATTAGTGCCGCCTATCAATCCTGCCTCATCAGTGCTGCCTCATCATTGCCTCATCAGTGCCCATCAGTGTCGCCTCATCAGTGCCCATTAGTGCAGCTTATCAGTGCCCATCAGTTCCACCTCATCAGTGCCCATTAGTGCAGCTTATCAGTACCCATCAGTTCCACCTCATCAGTGCCCATTAGTGCAGCCTCATCAGCACACATCAGTGAAGGGGAAAAATTAGTGTTACTGTTTGCAAAATTTTATAACAAACTATGAAAAATGTTTTTTGTTTCTTTTCAAAGTTTTTAGTCTTCATTTGTTTAGCAAAAAAGAAAAAAAAAACAGTGTTGTTTAAATACCATCAAAAGAAAACGAAAAAATGATTATGATGTCACATGACCACGCAATTGTCATTCAAGGTGTGACAGCGCTGAAAGCTGAAAATTGGCCTGGGCAGGAAGGGGGTGACAGTGCCCAGTAGGCAATGCAGGTCTACTTTTAACTACTGTATACTCTCCACCAAACAAGAGATAGGAGAGATGGTCTCATGTGAGGAGCACAAATATCAGTTTGTAAGTTTTAGGGTCTAAGTGCTGCCCCTTAGTTTGGAGATCTGGAGATTATCCTGAAAGTGCTGTATTTACCGTACCATAGAGCACTTGTAGGCCAGACTCTTGAAAAAGTTGATGATTGTTGTATTAGTAGATGTTGGACATTTGTTTCTCCAAAATCTACTTTCTGTAGTCAACAATAAAATGGGCTTACCTTGAAAGATTGCATAATCTAGGAGGACCATCGATGTTTTGGAATCCAAGTTATTGACCATATTCCGGATCTTATTGCTTGTTTTGTCCCTCACAATCGCATTGATTGTTTGCTCAGCAGCCCGAGGGTCACTGAAGCTGATGGTATGAATGGGGGCATTATAGTAGAGGTCCAACATATCTTGGAATTGTGGTAAAAAACTTCCCCCCTGTTTTATGAAGACCTCATTACCAAGATTAAATTCGAAGTCTTTGGTGTGCTCACGTATTGCTTCAAGGATCCTTTTATTGCCCTCGTGCAGCACTGTGTCTTTCTCTGTGCCATGCAGGCCTAAGGCGAAGAGGATTTCATCTCGGGTTCTACCATGGGAACCGAGAGCCGCCATGGAGAGGGTTATGTAGATGCTGAGGGGTGAAATAAAAATTTTTGCTGGGGGTCTTTGTACTGGCGATGAAATCTGTTGAAAAAGCCTCACGGCAAAGTCCATTTGAGATTCAGATACTAACTTTTGCCATTCAGGATGAGGGTCATGGCCCTGTTGTTGATTTTGCTGATGGCCCTGTTGTTGATTTTGCTGATGGCCCTGTTGTTGAGTTTGTTGATGGCCCTGTTCTTGACTTTGTTGATGGCCCCATTGTTGATTTTGCTGATGGCCCTGTTCTTGACTTTGTTGATGGCCCTGTTCTTGACTTTGTTGATGGCCCCGTTGTCGATTTTGCTGATGGCCCTGTTGTCGATTTTGCTGATGGCCCTGTTGTTGACTTTGTTGATGGCCCTGTTCTTGACTTTGTTGATGGCCCTGTTCTTGACTTTGTTGATGGCCCTGTTCTTGACTTTGTTGATTGCCCCCTTCTTGACTTTGATATCTGCCCCGTTGTTGCCTTTGATATCTGCCCTGTTGTTGATATTGTTTAAAAGAGCTGGTCACAAGGATCAGCGAGATGAACAACTGGAGGAGAAGAAGCGTCTTCATCTTTCTTTCACACCAAATTCACACCTGTGTGAAAATAAAGTACATGTTTTAGAGTTATTACCATTAAACTGCTAAAGGGGTCCTTTTGGCCACTTTCCAGTTATACTCCATAATGAAAGGGTCTACCATCTACCCTCTAAAGGGCCCAAGGTCCAGGTTCAAAGATGCATTCTGGCTGCTTAAAATTTGCGAAAAAGCAAACTGATGAAGTGGTCCTTTGAACACCTTACAAGTTTACTTTCACATCCTATGCTTTCGCAGAGTCTACTTCCCATCCTTGGTAATCTTTGGTCATATGAATTGGAAAACAGGTGAGTGCAAATGTTATCGATAATGTACAGCTCAAGGGTTAAGGGAAGTCATCTTTGTAAGTACAAATGTTTGGGGGTACAAGTGATTGTAAAGTCTAGTTTTTTACCTTGTTTTTTTGTTTTATGCTTACCTGCTCTGTGCAGTGGACAGAGCAGCTCCAATCCTCCTCTTTGCAGATCCCTCTTCGGTGCTCCTGGCCCCAACCCTCCTGTTGAGTGCCCCCACAGCCAGCAGCATGCTATGGGGGCACCCGAGCCGAGCCACAGCTCCCTGTGTCCATTCAGACACGGAGCCATGGCCAGCCCTGCCCCCTCTTTCTTTCTTCTCATTGGCTCACTGACTTTGATTGGCAGCAGTGGGAGCCAATGGTGCTGTGCTGCTGTCTGAGCCAATGAGGAGGGGAGTCCTGGGCAGCCGAGACATTCCTGCAACATCGCTGGATCTAGAGGGACTTTTAAATCTTAATGCATAGAATGCACCTTCTGCCTTTACAACCACTTTAAAGTGGTTCTAAAGCCTACATTAGGGTAAAAAAGGTCCCAGGGTTTGTATCACCCCATCACCCCCCCCCCCCTTACCTGATCCCTATTTCAATCTAGTGCTGTACCCATCGGCACAAGCTCTCTCTGCTCACAGAGGCAGCAGCAGGAGCCATTGGCTTCTGCCACTGTCAATCAAGTCCTGTCGGCAGAGAGTAGCAGGGCAGAGCTGAGCCGCACTGTGTGTGTCAATGAATGCACACAGCCCAACTTGGGATCGATCCTGCAGGTGCATCCTTATAGCAAGCGGCTTGTTATGTGGCACAGGAGTAGCCAAGAGTGCAGACGGGGGACCCATGAAAAGGAGATTCAGAACTGCTCTATCCAAAACCATTGCCCAGAATAACATGTTTGTTATTTTGAATTATATCCTGTAAAACTTAGGTTTAGTAGCCAAAATTAAAAAAACAAAAAAACAAAAAAGGAACATAAGGCTATGGGACATTACGTCCTATTAATCAGATGTGTCCATTATGCTACTAGCTTTTTCTTGAAAGCTTCATCCTCCCACCCAGTGGTGGCCGTCCAATCCATGTGCCCGACCCCTAATCGACATGCAGGGCGCCGGACGCATGGATTTCAATGGGGTTTTTTTTTTCACAAGCACATGATTAGAGCCTGAGGATCTAATTGGTTTCACAAAAGGGTGGGCTTCGGTGCGCAGAGCACCCAGTTGTGTGACAATAGCAAATTAATATTCGCTATGGTCTCCCTGATTCTCCTCCCGGCCAATCAGTAAGCAGCTCCTGAGATCCAATTGGCCAAGGAGTCTTGGGACTCCCAATCTCAGGACACACTTCCTGTTCAACCCGGAGGAGAACAGAGAGGAGAATGACCCAGCTCTTCATTCCCCTGCCTTCTATGTTAAGGTTAGCCTCCACCGCCACCTTCTAGTCCATCCAGTCCACCATCCATCTCCCACAGGTGGAGGGGGTGCTTCCCATCCACTGTTCATCTCCTGTGCGGGGGGGGGTTGCTTGCGGTGATCACCACCCACCAGTCCAGAAATATTTAGCACCAGCCACCACTGCTCCCACCCTGCCCTCTCCCCCACATCCACAATCTACCAGTGTGGCGGGAGTTAAGGGAATGGATGGAGCTGATAAAGGCATCAAGAATGCCTCATTATGCCCATCCAGTAGATAAGAACTGTGACCAGGTGCCTAGCGTATCATGCCTCCATTCCCATATATAGCACACACACAACCAATATTCGTCCATGGGACTTTAAATGAGGCATAATATAAAAGTCATAAAACCTTCACCTCACATATTCAATGTAAACATAGAAATGTATAAAGTGCAAGCGGCGCTAATAAAATTAATGGTCCATCAACCACAATCCCATTGATCCGAAGAGTGCAATTAATATCCAGAAAGGGGCCGGAACAAACTCTTTGCCACCACCACACCGCGTGATAAAACTCGGGAGGAAGATCCCCCCCTATGTGGGAAGACTCACCGAAGGGATGCCCTCAATAAGCATAAGCCACAATCTCGTAGCACCGCTCACTTCTCCTCCTCTTACTACGGCTTAGATCCCAAGCGTGTTGTAACCATATAAATCAGCTAAGTGGTGTACAGCTGTTCAGAAACAACGAATAAAAACTCATAATGGGAATAAATGAAACTCGGACTGAACCGTCTCACCGCTCCTCACAGTTACAGCGGTAATCCGAGGTACGGAGCGTCCCAGCTGATCATAGACTGACAACCGCGTGATCAAGCCCTTAGGGCAGTGGTTCTCAACTCCGGTCCTCGGGACCCACCAACAGGCCAGATTTTAAGTATTACCATGGGGAGAGGCAGACTAGAAGACTGCCATCACTGAGCAGCAAATGATAACACCTGTGATGCATTTCAGTTATCCTGCAAACCTGGCCTGTTAGTGGGTCCCGAGGACCGGAGTTGAGAACCACTGATTACCGCTGTAACGGTTCAGTCTGAGTTTGATTTATTCCCATTATGAGTTTTTATTCGTTGTTTCTGAACAGCTGTACATCACTTAAGGGAGCTGATTTATATGGTTACCACACGCTTGGGATCTAAGCCTTTGTAAGAGGAGGAGAAGTGAGCGGTGCTACGAGATTGTGGCCAGGGCCGGCTCTACCACTAGGCCAGTGGTTCTCAACTCCGGTCCTCGGGACCCCCCAACAGGCCAGGTTTGCAGGATAACTGAAATACATCACAGGTGATATAATTTGCTGCTCAGTGATTGCAGTATTCTAGTCTGCATCTCCCCAAGGTAATACTTAAAATCTGGTCTGTTGGTGGGTCCCGAGAACCGGAGTTGAGAACCACTGCACTAGGCAGAGTAGGCTGCCGCCTAGGGTGCCACTGCCGCCCAGGGCGCCCGGCCACTGTTGATCTGTCACTGGTCTGCATCGATCACTCCTGTCACTGGAGAGCCGCGGCTGGCAGCACACCAGGCTGCTAAAATGAGGCGGGTCCAGGGGCAAAGGTGCGGGCCCGTGGACCACGGCTAAAGAAATGGGTAGAGAGGTGCTGCAAAAATCTCCACCACCTCCATGGTATACATGGACAGGGCAAAGGGGGTGGAGTCGGGGGTGGAGCCAAAGGGGGCGGAAAAATGAGGTTTCGCCTAGGGTGTCAAAAATCCTTGCACCAGCCCTGATTGTGGCTTATGCTTATTGAGGGCATCCCTTCGGTAAGTCTTCCCACATAAGGGGGGACCTTCCTCCCGAGTTTTATCACGCGGTGTGGTGGTGGCGGCGAAGAGTTTGTGTGAAACATTTCCAGCCCCTTTCTGGATATTAATTGCACTCTTTGGATCAATGGGATTGTGGTTGATGGACCATTAATTTTATTAGCGCCGCTTGCACTTTATATATTTCTATGTTTACATTGAATATGTGAGGTGAAGGTTTTATGTTTTCTTATAGATTTAAAGTGGCAGCTAGCTTTTTATATTGATTCTTATATTCATTTATATTTTATATATAGATTTACTATTGTGTTACATCGATAGCCCTGATACCGGTAATTTCCTTTTTCAATTGCATACTGGTCCTTTGCTATTATAATATAAAAGTCATAAAATATCAATTTATTGCACAAGGATTAGACTCATATAAAATGTTTGGCATATCAAGCCAACGGGTTACATGCAACAATATATAAAGTACATCAAGCTGGTATATTTTCAGGTACATGCTTTACATAACCAAGATGATTGCAATATGAGAGAGGGATGCATCTTGTAACTCGACGCGTTTCGTGAATACCTTCACTTCTTCAGGAGTAGATGCCTCCAACAACAGAACCCTATAAAACCAGCTTGGGACTTGATAAAATGTAGCATCTCCAAACGGTGACCGCTGTTCAGTGTCTGACATAGGAGTAGTGGAAGGGGACCAAGACACCCAATGGGAAAACCAATGAGGTGGCACAAGAGAGATCATGGCTGTGGTTAAAAAAAAATACCAAAATACCAAAAACCAACTGTCAGAGAATGACTTGCAGAACAACCCACACATCTGCTAATGCATTGCGGATTGGCACACAAGAATTAGTCAATGCTAATATGCATGTGCACATGGGCACGAAATGTCGAGAAGATTCATGTGCCAGTGTGCACACACCTTGGCACATGCAATGCGTGACAGATTCTGGTGCCGAGTGGTCTATTTAAAGCCAGCAGCATCAGCCTCTAGTTGCTGGATGATCTTCGGCTCCCCCATGTGTTCCCGAGTTCTTGTTCCTGCTACTATTGGATTTCCTGTTACTGACCCGGCTTGCCTTTTACCTGTCTTATTTCCATTCCTGGCTTTGACCCTTGGCTTGTTCCAGTGACTCCACTTCTGCCTGATGGTCCGTATATGACCCCGGCTGACTCCTGACTCTGCTTGCTGCCTTACCCCTGGCTGATCTTCTGTGCATGACTTCTGGTCTGGCTCCTGACTCTGCTCCTGGCACTCCCTTCTGCCAAGTCTCACCTGGCACTCCTGAGGGACTCCTGCCCAGCAGTGCATCCTGCTCATCAGCCGCCATCCACCGGTCATCTCCTCATCACCTCAGCTTGTCGCAGCCGGCAACCCCTGCTTCTCTGAGCATAGCACTTCCTGTTTCCAGCTTCAGGGGCGCTCTGCACTTAGCCACAAGGGAAGCCTTCAACCAGGTACGTGAAACCAACTTAGTGTTTGCAAATCAGATCATGATCTGTTTGGTCACCTTTGCAAACTCTAGGTTTGTTTTTGATCTTTTGGTATTTTTTTTTACCACAGCCATGATCTCTCCAGTGCCACCTCATTGGTTTTCCCATTGGGTGTTTTGGTCCCCTTACACTACTCCCATGTCACACACTGAGCAGTGGTGTCACATACCTTGTGGCTGAGCCTGGCGGGCAGAAGGAGGCCCCTCGTACAGCCCCAACTCGAGAACCACTGATGTTGCGACAGCGATTGCAGGAGTGGGGTGAGGTACAGGTGCCCGTGTGATCTCTCCTCTGGGTGAGGTGAGTGGTAGGTTCATCACCAGAGTTGGATGGTAAGCTGGAATTGAAGACAGCAGGCAGTGGACCCCTGGTTGATAGATAGTGACAGCAGCAGTAGCGACTGGATGCGTGGTCAGACAAGCCAGGTCAGTAACAACCGGGCAGATGCAGGCATAGACAGCATGCAAAGGGACGTCAGGAATGGATACCGGCGAGGGTCGGCAACACAAGATCAGGCAGATGTCAGAAGGCAGAGCAAAGTCCATAACAAGCCAAAGTCAAGGTAGGTAGGGATCAAGCAAAGTCAGGGACAAGCCGGGTCAAACACAGGAATCAACAGGGTGAGATGCAAGGAGCACAGGAACAGCTGCAGATCAAACAGCAAAGAACTAGTGCAGCTACTGCACTTATATAGGCCACTGGGCACCAATGTAAACGGCTAATGAGCGCATGAGCACGTCTATTCACAGCTGGATGGGTACCAGCAAGTCTGCGTCTGTGCACTTCTGTGCATTAACGGGTCACTGCAGTATTGTGACCAGCACGTTCTTGACAGGTGGTCACCATTTGGAGGTGCTATGTTTTATCAAGTTCCAAGCTGGTTTTATAGGGTTCTGTTGTTGGAGGCATCCACTCCTGAAGAAATGAAAGTATTTCCAAAACGCGTTGAGTTACAAGATGCATTCCTCTCTCATATTGCAATCATCTTGGTTATAGGAGAGAGGTGCTTAGGGCGCTCCGGTTTCCAGATGGTGGGGCAGGAGGGCAGTTGGTGTGCTTAGGGCAGCTCTTGGGCAGAAGAAGCAGATCTGGAGGTATAAGGGGTAGAAGACAAGGCGCCTCTAAGTGTAATATGTAATGGATTTTATTGGTGCACACACGGTTAAAAACACTTACAGTGTAGAGGATCAAACATGCATCAAACATTTAATATAGTGTGGATAAACATTCTTCCAGCTGAGTGGAGAAGTTCATTCCTGAAGAATAAGAACACAGAGAAAGCCTCTAAGTGCAGGCGCACAGGGAGTTAACACTTACACAGACTTCCTGGTGTTTCTCCAGCTGGAACGCACAGAGCTGTGCACGTCAACACTGGTGGTGGGCGGTTACGTGTTTCGGAGCCTCCGTAGCTCCTTCCTCAGGCCAAAGCCCACAGGGATGACTGCAGCTTATAAGAGGCAGGGGGGAGGAGTAAGGGGAGGGGCGGAAGTACGAGGACAAGCAATGTGGATTGTGCAGCACAGATGTGCCGATATCGTAATGACTGAGGCCATGAATATTATAAGGGAGAAGGACTGACTTCTATGATAGTACGTGGAGGATGTGTAGTACTCAGAAAGGGGTGGGGGGGGATTGTGCTGTACACAGAGACAGGGGAGGGGGAGGATGGATCGGAGTGACAATTGAGCTAACATCGGGAGGGAAGATGGGTAGATGGAAATGGTTAGGTGAATCATGGATTGATCATATGGATCGATCTATGGGCCAAAAATGCTGCTTTGTCTGCTGGGGTGACTATGGCTGCACTGATCAGTGTATGGGTATATGATCACATGGATCGATCTGTGGGCAAAATAAGCTGCTTTATTTGCTGGACTGACTAAGGTTGCACTGATCAGTGTATGGGACAGAAGCAGTCAGTGCAGGCAGTGCATTTTGAAAAGTAGATATGCTTGGAGCCGTATGGATCAGTGTGTAGGGTAGAGCAACAACCATGGCACATGGTGTGAGTGATGGGCACATAATATCATAGGGATCCTACAGATGGGTATGTGGGCTGGGAAAATGTTTCCTAAGAAGGGGGGGGGGGAGAGAAGAGGAAAGGAAGGAAGGGGGAATGAAAGGACCAATGGGGATCAGAGAGATAAGGGGTGGGGGGGGGTTGAAGGTATGGTAATAGCATGTAATGGACAGTGTCTAGGGGGATAAAGGATGGTGTTAATGTCCAAGTCTTTGTTCATTCTGCCGAACATCCGGTGCATAGATCCAGTATGTTTCTCTGTGGCATAGCCGTTGGAATCTTTCTGTGTCGGGCAGACTGGTGGGGATGGACTCAATGACCCAGACCCTGAGTGGATTGGTCGTGGCAGTCTTTGAAGTGTCGGGGGACACTGTAATTGTCTTTGCCAGCTTCAATGGCGCGGCGATGCTGGCCTATCCATTTATGTAGGGGGCATATGGTTCTTCCTACATAGTTTAGGCCGCAAGGGCAGGAGAGGCAGTATACCACATAATCTGTGGAGCAGGTGTAGAATTCTTTAAGGGGCAGTTCACACCATAGAAACGCAGTCCAGATGCATTCCAGGTGCTTTTCTGCAGGCACATTTTTGATGCAGTCCAGTGCTTTTCCCCCCCTCTCTTTTCTTAACCTTAAGGGCCAGTTCTGGTGCATTTTTTTGCTTTCTGGTGCATTTCTGGTACGTTCCGGTGCGTTTTTACGCTTTCCGGTGCGTTTCTGGTACGTTCCGGTGCATTTCTGATATGTTCCGGTGCGTTTTTACGCTTTCCGGTGCGTTTCTGGTACGTTCCGGTGCATTTCTGATACGTTCCAGTGTGTTCCACTACAGTTCAGCGCAGAAAAAAATGCAGCATGTTCTACTTTTTTTTCTGGAACTGTAACGCACTGAAACTGACCGCACTGGCGTGAACTATGCCGTTGAAAACCATATAACCTACTTTATATAACCTAAAAAAAAACGCACTGGACTGCATGTGGTGTGAACTGACCCTAAAGGTATACGTTTTCCCTTTGATGGTGAATTCTTTTTGCCCATGGTGAATGAATTGGCATGTGAGGCAAAGGGGTTTCCGACATTGATTCCAACTGTATAGAAAAATTTCAAGAATGGTGTTACATCTTTTTTGTTTTTCAGTTTGCTGGGTGCAATTTTCCCTCTAATGTTTGGGGCTTTCCTATATGAGAACTGGGGGTGAGGTGGTATAGTGCTTACCTCTACATAGGCTATTCCCCCGCCAATCCATCATGAATAGTGCTGCCAGACTTATCCACCTTACCAATCGCTCTGCGTCTGCCACCCCTCTCTGCCCATCCCTTCATTGGCTTCCACTCACCCAACAAATTAAAATCAAAATACTAACAACAACTTACAAAGCCGTCCACAACTTAGCCCCCAGCTACATCACTAACCTGGTCTCTAAATACCAACCAAATCGTTCTCTTCTTTCCTCTCAAGACCTCCTGCTCTCCAGCTCCCTCATCACCTCCTCCCATGCTCTCCTCCAGGACTTTTCCAGAGCCTCTCCAATCCTATGGAACTCCTTACCCCAAACTGTCCGATTATCTCCTACTCTATTATCTTTTAGAAGATCCCTAAAAACCCTCCTCTTCAGAGAAGCCCATCCTAAGCACACCTAACAACTGTATTCTCATTTTCTCCATCAGCTCATCCCCCTCAGTTATTACCTTTTGTCCCTCTTGACCCTCCCTCCTAGATTGTAAGCTCTAGCGAGCAGGGCCCTCTGATTCCTCCTGTATTGATTTGTATTGTAACTGTACTGTCTGCCCCCATGTTGTAAAGCGCTGCGCAAACTGTTGGCGCTATATAAATCCTGTATAATAATAATAATATTATATGTGCGTGTGTGCGTACATGTGTGTGTTTACATGTTTGTATGCACATTTTATGTATGCACATTTAATTCTGACCCCCTATGTGTATAATCAGAACCAATTTTTTTCCCCACTTCTTCATAGTACCAACAAAAAAACGCTGTTCCTCTGAAAAGCAATCCATGCTCAGATCACTTTTCAGAGCCATTTGACAGCCGGTAAAGAGGCAATCTGTTGCCTCCTAACCGCCTATTTTAACCCTCTAAATGCATCATCACTATGCTGCAACTGCGTGCAATGCACAGAGTTGTGGAGTGGTTGCAGTGCAGCCCCATTCACCTAGGGGTACACTTCAAGGGTGCCCTGACTGGAAACAGATTGAGAAACACTGGCATAGAGGAACTGATCTCTCCATTTTCCTCCTGCAGCCGCTGAATTCCTGCAGGAGGGAGAGGAGGAGAAGTGGGGGGGTGGGGTGGAGAAATCTGTTCCTTTATATGCAGCCACACACTTGGGACCGGGCCCTGATGTTCCGCCACCAAGGTTTAGAGCAGGGATAAGCAATTAGCGGACCTCCAGCTGTTGCAAAACGGCAAGTCCCATCATGCTTCTGCCTCTGGGTGTCATGCTAGTGGCTGTCAGAGTCTTGCTATGCCTCATGGGACTTGTAGTTCTGCAACATCTGGAGGTCCGCTAATTGCATATCCCTAATTTAGAGGAAAGGGTCCTGTCCGGGGTCAGGGGGGCCCTTCATGGTTTCTTGCATCGGAGCTCTGAAGGTTCTAGTTACACCAATGAGTCTCAGGGAGTATAAGAGGACAGGGGGCCACACAACGAGACTGGAGGAGAAATGGTTTAACTGTAAACTGCACAGGGGGTTCTTCACTGTCAGGGCAATAAGGAGGTGGAACTCTCTTCCACAATTGGTTTTGGCAGCGGGGAGTATGGATATTTTGGACATGCATCTTAAAGAACACAACATAAAGGAATATGGGAAACAATTATAAAACTGACAAACGTACACCTACACAGGATGAACTGAAGGGACTATTGTCTTTTTTCAACCTTACCTTCTATTTAACAGGAAAGAGTTAACAGTGGACAACATTAACGGCTGATGATATATATTTTTTTGGGGGGTAGCAAACAATGCACCCACAACAACCCCCCAGTCGGTTGGGTCACCATAAAACCCCCCCGGTCGGCCGGGGGTCACACGTACCCCTTCACCCCCGGTTGGTCAGTTGGTTGCTCACCTTCCCCCCCCCCCCCACCTCTTACCCCATCTAGGTCGCGCGCAATGCTCTTCCGGGTGGTGGCTTCCCATGCGTCTCCTCCTCCTCCTTCTAGGCGGCCAATAGGATCACCTCTCCTTTTGGCCAATTGGGTGATTTAAGAAAAACAGTCCCAAACTGTCCCCTGTTTTTTTCTTTTTTGACACTTTTTTGGTGAATGGGTAGGGGTACTATGTGCCCGATACTCATTAACATAGGGTGGGGGGGGGGCTGGGATCTGGGGGCCCCCTTCTTAAAGGGGGTCCACTTCTTAAAAGGGGCTTCCATATTCTGATAAGCCCCCTGCCCACAGACCCCTACAACCACCAGCCAGGGTTGTGTGGAAGAGGCCCTTGTCCTGATCAACATGGGGACAAGGTGTTTTAGGGGGACCCCAAAGAAACCTCCCAATGTTTTAGGGCATGTGGCCTGGTATGGTTCTGGAGGGGGGGTGCTCAGTTGTCCCCCTCCATCCTGACCTGCCAGGTTGCATGCTCGGATAAGGGCCTGGTATGGATTTTGGAGGGACCCCACTCCATTTTTTAAAAATACCCATCCAATATCCTCTTAATATCCATACCAGACCCGGAGGGCCTGGTTTGGATTTTGGGGGGGTCCCCCATGCAATTGGTTTTTAAATTTTGGCCTTAAAATCCATAAAATCCATACCAGACCCGAAGGGCCTGATATCGATTTTTGAGGGCCCCATGCCTTTTTTAGGCTATATATATATATATGTAGTAGAAGTAGATTATATACTGTACACCGCCAAATGCACTGTATATATAGTCTACACTAAATGCAGAGTGTGTGTATATATATCGTTGTACCCAAACAAAATTGATGTCCTTTTTTTCCCACAAATTGCACTTTCTTTTGGGGGTATTTGATCACCTCTGCGTTTTTTTATATTTTTTGCGCTATAAACAAAAAAAAAAAAAAACAACATATTCAAAAAAAAAGCTATATTTTTAACTTTTTACTATAATAAATATCCCCAAAAAAATATAAAATAACAAATTTCTTCATCAGTTTAGGCCGATATGTATTCTTTTACATAGGTTTGGTAAAAAAAAAAAAAATCACAACAAGCGTATATTGATTGCTTTGCGCAAAAGTTATTGCGTCTACAAAATAGGGGATAGATTTATGGCATTTTTATTATATAATTTTTAACTAGTAATGCCAGCGATCAGCATTTTTTAGCAGGACTGCGACATTGCGGTGGACAAATCGGACTCCTAGCGGACATTTTTGACACTTTTTTGGGAACCAGTGACGTTATTACAGCAATCAGTGCTAAAAATATGCACTGTTATTGTACTGATGTCACTGGCAGGGAAGTGGTTAACATCAGGGGCGATCAAGGGGTTAAATGTGTTCTCTTAATGTGTGTTTATAACTGTATGGGGGATGGGCTGACTGGGACAACACACAGATCCATCTTCCTGCTTAGCACAGGATCGGTGTGATCTCCCCTGACAGAACGGAGATCTGCCTTGTTTACATGGGCAGATCCCCGTTCCGTCACTGCAGGGAATGATTGCTGGTGGCCAGCGGACTGTGAGTCCGTCCCACTCGCTGACTGGCTCCCCTGCTAGCTAATGGGAGCATGCACGCCCACAATACAGAGTTCCCGCACCACCGTACAGCTACAATGATTCGCGATAACCTGCCGACCGGCTGGTCAGCAAGTGGTTAACTAGTTGCAGATTCTGAGCGTGTGTAATGGTCATCATTGTGCACAGGACGGGTGTAGCACATCCAGTCTCTCTGCCTGGTTGCCAGGATCCTCCCCACCCATAGGTGTGCGAATCCTAGTGCATTAGGGTGGGCACCACAAGAGATAGGTGTCAGTAGTTTATTTTTATATTTACAATTTTGTTTTTCCTTATTATTTTTTACAATATTATATTTTATTTTTTCCCCCATTTTTTAGGAGCCCTGCTGGGGGGGGGGGGTTGTTGAAATATCAGGGGTCTAAACAGACCCCTGATGTCTCA
This sequence comes from Glandirana rugosa, assembly GCA_018402905.1. Taxonomy (NCBI): domain Eukaryota; kingdom Metazoa; phylum Chordata; class Amphibia; order Anura; family Ranidae; genus Glandirana; species Glandirana rugosa. The sequence continues at coordinate 126,823 of BLSH010207280.1, forward strand.
CTTTCGAGACAGAGAAGCCAGGAAGCAGGCAGAATCTGCACAGTACAGGGTGATTAGGGTGCGCCCAGGCACACCTGCCACCCTATATGCGCACGCCTATGCCCCCACCAAGTGTCCATTTTGATAAATCAAAAAATGCAAACTCGTCAAAATCGTGGCAATTAAGCGATACTGTGTGTGGTGTTTTTCTGCTGCTAGGAGAGTTACATTTAGGGGTGGCCAGTGTACACGTAGCTTTATAGGGCTCATGTACATTAATGCTTCCAAACTTGAGTTTAAGAGCTTTTGGCGTTTTTTTTTTCCCAAAGCTCCTAAACTCAACGCCATAAAAGCCTATCCATCTACAGATTGGCTTTTACAAGAGTTTAGCAGCTTCCTCAGTTAGGGGAGGTTCAACCTACCTCAACCTCCCTCTCCTGAACACAGAAAAATCGCAATGTTTTGACCTCCAGCCGCAAAATGCGGCACAATCGCGGTCAAATTGCAGCATGACTTTGCTGTGTTTTGCGCTTTCCCCATGGCTGACGGGCAACCTAGTAAATGAGCTACCTGTAGATGAGCCCTTAGAGCAGCCTTTCTCAACCCTTTTAACACAGAGGAACCCTTGAAATAATTCTCCGGTCTCAGGGAACCTCTGCTAAAAATTAAAAATCTACAACTCATGACACATTGGTGTGATGGTCAATGGGAAGAATGCTCCTCACACTTGTGGTTATTGGGAAGAATGCTCCTTACACTTGTGGTCATTGGGAAGAACGCTCCTCACACTTGTGGTCAATGGGAAGAATGCTCCTTACACTTGTGGTCAATGGGAAGAATGCTCCTTACACTTGTGGTCATTGGGAAGAACGCTCCTCACACTTGTGGTCAATAGGAAGAATGCTCCTCACACTTGTGGTCAATGGGAAGAACGCTCCTCACACTTGTGGTCAATGGGAAGAATGCTCCTCACACTTGTGGTCAATGGGAAGAATGCTCCTCACACTTGTGGTCAATGGGAAGAACGCTCCTCACACTTGTGGTCAATGGGAAGAGCGCTCCTCACACTTGTGGTCAATGGGAAGAACGCTCCTCACAATTGTGGTCAATGGGAAGAATGCTCCTCACACTTGTGGTCAATGGGAAGAATGCTCCTCACACTTGTGGTCATTGGAAGAATGCTCCTCACACTTGTGGTCATTGGGAAGAATGCTCCTCACACTTGTGGTCATTGGGAAGAATTACCCCTTACAGATCGCTAAAAAGATCAATGATGTCATTAGGAATTTATCTGAGAGGTAGAAATTGACCATTGCTCGAGGAACCCCTAGCAACCTCTGGAGGAACCCTAGGGGTACCACGGAAACCTGGTTGAGAAACCCTTCCTTAGAGAGTTTAGAAAACGTCCTGTGTGTGAGGTCTTAGCTGTCATAAGAAAAAGCAGTGTGACAATGTTTATAAATAACAGACAATCAAGAAAGATACAATGTAATATATTGTTACTTTTTGTATCATTCTGTTCTTTTATCTGCAAGTACAGCAAATTAAAAAAAATAGCTTTTTTAAATAAAATGTTCCTCTGTTTAACCCCTTATTAACCCTGAGTTTACGCTAACCAACCCTAATGAACTCTTTATTCTCCTTATCCATTCAATGAATATTTTCCTGCTGCTATATATATATATATTTTTTTTTAGATAAAAATAGTTTCTCTCTTTAACCCCTTATTAGCCTTTCGTTTAACCATCTCAATACCGGGCACTTTCACCCCCTTCCTGCCCAGGCCATTTTTCAGCTTTCAGCGCTGTCACATTTTGAATGACAATTGCGCGGTCGTGCTACACTGTACCCATGTGAAATTTTTATCATTTTCTTCACACAAATATAATTTTTTTGTGGTATTTAATCACTGCTGGGTTTTTTATTTTTTACTGAAAAAAAAAAACCCTTGAAAATTGTGAAAAAAAAAAGTTTTTCTTAGTTTTTGTCAGTAAATAGGTAATTGTTCCCCTTCACAGATGTGTGCTGATGAGGCGACACTGATGGGCACTGATAGGCTGCACTGATTAGGTGGCACATATGGGCACTGATTAGGTGGCACTGATGAGGGGCCACTAATATGCCGCACTGATGGGTGGCACTGGTGGGCACTGACGGGCATTGATAGGTGACCTTGTTGGGCATTGATATGGGGCACTGATAGGCGGCACAGATGGGCACTGATGGGCATTGAGGGGTGGCACTGATGGGCATTGATGGGCAGCAATGATGGGCAGCACTAATAGCCAGCACTGACTGGCATCACTAATGGGCACTGAATGGTGCCACTGGCAGGCACTTGTGGGCACTGACTGCTGGCACTGGCGGAGACTGGCAGGCACTGACTTCTGGCACTGGCAGGCACTGACTGCTGGCACTGGGGGGCACTTATTGCTGGCACTGGGGTGGGCACTGGTTGCTGGCACTGGTGGTCCATAGTAATCAGGGCACTGATGATCAGGGCCCTGATTACATCCCTTGATGCCCCCTGTGAGGAGATGCCGCTGATTGGCTCTCCTCGCCACACACTCTGTCAGTGTGAGGCAAGGAGCACCGATTACGGCACTTCCTTGTTTACATGCGACTGGCTGTGATTGGTCACAGCAGATCACATGGTTAAAGAGCCTCTTTACACAGATCGCGGTCGCGCCGTGTCCTGGCAACACGGCGTGACAGCGATCGTCGTGCTGCGTGCCTCCAGGGGCGCTCGGTAGCACGCTTTCTGGGCTGACGTCATATGACGTTGTCCCAGAACGAGAGCCGCACTGCCCCGCCGTCAGTAAGTGGTTAATCATCCCAAATTAACTCCTTATTCTCCTTTCAATAAATATTTTCTGGTTGATATATATATACCGTATATATATATATATATATATATATATATTAATAAAATGTTTCTCTGTTTAACCCCGTATTAACCCTTAGTTTACGCTAATCAGCCCTAATTAACTCCTTATTCCCCTTAGCCATAAAATGAATATTTTCCTGCTAATTTTTTTTGTTTTTTTTATAAAATACTTTTCTGTTTAACCCCTTATTAACCCTTAATTTAATCAGCCTTAATTAACTCCTCATTCTCCTTATTAATACAATTAATATTTTCCTGCTGATTTTTTTTTTTCTAATAAAATATTTTCTCTGTTTAACCCCGTATTAACCCTTAGTTTACTCTAATCAGCCCTAATTAACTCCTTATTCTCCTTATCCATTTAGTTACTATTTTACTGCTTTTCATGTGACAAAATTTTTTTGGATATGTATTATAGCAAAAAGTAAAAAAAAAAAAAAACATTTTTTTTTCTTTT
>BLSH010207280.1:154467-165806 GCA_018402905.1 Glandirana rugosa
GTATTGAAAGGTCCGGACAAGACGTAACTATGGTCTAGAGACAATAGATATGACATTGTCATTCGTCCCCGTGGTCAGGTCCGTTAGATTACACGTTTTGTTTTTACCGTTGTAAATGAATGTATCAGGTTGATTTTCTCTTCAAGTCAAAAAGAAAAAAATTCTTAGTATGGATGGATCCACCGACGACGTAAACAGGAGACGGCCGAGATTCTGACTAGTTTCTGGCGACTAGCGAGTCTCGGGGACCTGGCCGACACTGCAGTCGGCTGTCGTCCGTAGTCGAGAGACAGACGACTTTTAGTCGCGCGCGGGAAGCGCGATTCTGGGAGGACGTCAATAGACGTCCTCCCAGAATTAAGCAACCGCCCTGTAGACGTCAATTGTCTATGGGGCGGTTGTTAAGTGGTTAAAGGAGAAGTACAAGGAAAGCTTGTTTGGCTGTACCTCTCCTGTGACTGATTTTCAGCAGACAGAGAGCTGATGCCTGCTGTCGGCTGACGTCACAGCCGGTCCAGGGGCTCTGAGCGATCAGCGGTCTTTGATCAGTCTTAGAGCCGGCAGAGGACAAATGCAGCAGCCACCTAGGTAGGTATGATTCTTAAAAAAAGAAAAACTGAACTTCTCTTTTAGTTGGACTATGTAAGTAAATGTTGCCATTTTTGTTTTGCACATTAGATTGCCTGGACTGGTGCCCCTGCTTACTGTTACAGTATAGATAACAGAGATCTGGTATCAATGCAGAACAGGCCTGGAAAGTTATGCACAGCATTAAGAGGAGGGCCTACATGACTGTGTTTGCAGTCCAGGCTGTCGTCGGGCAGTTTAGGGGTCCTTGAGGATTGGACAGAGCCAGGGAGGAGGTAGGTGTGGCAGGGTGGGGATATGTTTTCAGTTTAGTCAGTAGGGGGTGGCTGGATAAGGTCAGTTGGAGCAGGCACCCAGTGAAGAAGCATTTCTGCAGGTCGGTGTCATGGCAGACATAGAGGGCATGCTTGCCCGTATTCGGGCAGCAGCAGTGGCAAATGGCCCGCAGTGGCTGGAAGCTAACATGCCTGCGGTGCTGCGGGGGTCGGGGGGGCTCATGCTTTGCCCACCCCACCACTCATTACGGCCAAGGAGGTCCAGGCCTCCTGTGCGCTTCAGCCCCGATGCGACCCCCAGGTCTGGCCGCCGCACTAGGAGCCCCTTCAGGGACCCTTCAGCCCCAAAGGCTAAGAGACAGGCCCCTCATGCCGCCGTTGGGGCTGGTAGGAATCCTCTACTCGGGCGGGATCGGGAAGGGAGATCATCCACTCATGTGGTCTCTCGTTCCCCTTCTACTGGGGGGGGACCGGACCATGCGGCCAGCTCAGCAGGGACTCCCTCCCATGCTGCAGTTGCGGCTCGGCGCGGGAGAAGACTTTCGGCAGGTGCCGGCCTTACCACCCAGGCGGCCGGGACTCCATCCAGACGAAGCGGAGGGTCCGGAGGTCCTGCGTCGCTGTCGCCATCCAAGGAGCCGGAGCAGTAGGCAGCTTCTGTGGCTGGGAGTGGCCGATGGAGTGCTCGGCGAGGGAGGACGGTGCGCGACGGACGCGCAGGCCGCGAGGCGGCGGCTGATGATGTCACCAATGGGCGTTCGGCAGGAGCTGGCGGCCTTAACCCTTCATTGGCCATCCGAAGGGACGTGGACGGAGACCGTTCGGAAGGGGAGCTTTCGTTATCAGACGAGCATGCAGAGTCCCAGGAGGAAGATGAAGATGCGGCTGCAGAGGGAGACTTTCGTGGATCTGGAGGAACGGCTGTGAGGGTGGAACCACCGGGTCAGCCTGATAAGTCTCAACAATTGTCTGTTTCTCTAACTGTCTTGTCCCATGTCGGTGTCAGTTCTGTGCGTGCATCTGTGTTGCCTAGTGGGCTGGGGGACAGGGGTTTGCCTGGGTTGCTGGGGCAGCAGGGGCCCGAGTGGGGTGCTGGGGGTCGCCCCCCCCCCAACAAGCTTTGGCCGCAGCGGGGGTTTCGGGCCAGGTAGGGGTTGTGGCACAGGTTCTTCAAAACTGGTTGTCGGGCTGCCGGGAGCTTTTGGAACGCAGTGTGGCAAGTGCTTCCTCCTCGCAGGTAGTGACACTCCTTTGGTGGAGTTGGAGTTTTTAGGTATCATTATTGATACAGTCAGGATGGAATGTAGGTTACCTATCGACAAACTTGAGGACCTCAGGGAGACAATTCGCAAATCCCGTCATTGTAAGAAACTGCAGTTACAATCCCTGCAGTCCCTGTTGGGCAAGCTGAACTTCGCTTGTCGAATTATGCCCATGGGGCGTATTTTTTGCCGCAGGCTTGCGGCGGCGACTGCTGGGATCAAATTGCCTCATCATTTTGTTATGGATATGCAGGGAGCATCGGGAAGATTTGGTGGTTTGGGAGGCGTTCCTGGACAATTACAATGGATGTTCGCTGTGGATGGAACCACCGTGTCCAATTTAGATTTGGCTCTATATACGGATGCGGCGGGTTCGGTGGGTTATGCTGCGTACTTTGGGGGCCGATGGAGCGCTGGCCGTTGGCCGGAGTCTTGGAGTAATTCGGACTTCGTTTGCAACCTGGTTCTGCTTGAATTGTTCCCCATTGTGTTGGCAGTTGAGATTTGGGGACTGGAATTTTGGAATAAGCGGATCCATTTTCATTGTGATAATTTGGGGGTAGTGAATGCAATCAATAACATTACGGCTTCATCGCCGCCCGTTGTGCGTTTGCTACAGCATCTGGTATTGCAATGTTTGAATTTGAATGCTTTTGTTTATGCTGTCCAAGTGCCTGGGGTGACTAATTCTGTAGCCGATGCTCTTTCTCGATTACAGTGGGAAAAATTCCGTCAGTTGGCACCGGAGGCGGAGCAGCTAGGAATTCCGTGCCCCAGTCATCTGTTTTCAGGAGGAGGATCGGTTGCACATCCTTTTGTATTTCATTGGGAAGAACTGCGAGGAAGGTGTCTCCGTCACGTCGTTGAATCGGAAAATGGCAGGCTTGGCATTCCTGTTTCAGCTGGCGGGCTGGGCTGATGTTACAAAATCTTTCTGGGTAAAGAAAGCTCTGAGGGGTTACCGGAAAGGGAGGCGGGTTGTGGATTCCCGCCATCCTGTTTCGTTTGAAATATTGGGGATATTATTCGAGCATTTGCCGTGGGTGTGCACTACGTCATTTGAGTCGGTTCTCTTTAAGACGGCCTTTGTGCTGGCTTTTTTCGGGGCTTTGTGAGTGGGCGAGCTGGTGAGTCCTTCTACAAAATGCGGGGGAGGCTTGAGGGCCTCGGACGTGATGGTGCGGGGTGACAGGAGGATCTCTTTGCTGATCCGGAAATCTAAAACGGATCAGATGGGCAGGGGGAGCACTGTCGAACTCTGACGGGTGCCACATTCTTCGGCTTGTCCGGTCACGGCTGTGATCGAATGGTTGAAGATCAAGCGGGCAGGGCCGGGATCGTTGTTGACACATGCCGATGGCTCAGTGTTGTCACGGTTCCAGTTTATAGCAGTGTTCAGGAAGTGCTTGGCAGCCGCTGGTTTTCATCCAACGGATTTTGCCTCACATTCATTCAGGATTGGGGCAGCCACAGAGGCCGCTGGTTGGGGTTTGGGTGAGCGAGTTTTACAGCGCATCGGGCGGTGGGAATCTCAGCGATTCCGTTTATATGTACGCCCTCATCTGTTGTGAGCTTACCTCCTGTGTGTTGTCATGTTTGATGTTCTTTCATGTTTTGACGCACTGTACTGTGTATCTGTTTGTCTTTAGTGGTTGGGTCAGTGCGCTTGTGTTATTTGTGTTTATCAATACCAAACGCCTTGTGTTTTTCAGATAAAGAATGTTTGGTCTGGATACTTGGCCACTCCTATGTGGCTTGGGGAGCAAAGAGGGCTGCAGTTAGACCTGAGGGCAGGCAGTTGGGGATCCCTCGGAGCGCAGCCTGTGTGAGGTGGATCGGGGTCCCTGGTATGCTGTGGTCTCGGGTATTGCCAGAAGTTCATCATTATGTCAAACTCGATAGGCCCCCAGACATCCTAGTGTTACATGTAGGGGGTAATGACCTAGGGCTTCGGGCAGCACGGGAATTGATCCGGGATGTGAAGTTGGACTTTCTTCGGCTCAGGTCCTTCTTCCCGGACACCATTGTGGTCTGGTCTGACATGGTAGGCAGATCTTCTTGGCGTCTAGCACGCTCAGTCGAGAGGCTCAATAAGGCAAGGATTAAGGTGAACAAGGAAGTGGCAAAATTTTTTGTTCGGAACGGCAGCCTAGTGGTACGCCATCGGGAGTTGGAGGGGGACAATAGGATCTATTTGAGAGGGGATGGTGTTCATTTGAACGCAGTTGGAATGGATATGTGGTTCCTGGGACTGGAGGAAGGTATTCAGAGGGCTTTTCGGTTGTGGCGGGCCGCCCGAGTGTGAGGCTTCTCACTCGTGCGTTGGTGGAAGGGGTCGCAGGTTTTTGAAGGTGGGCATGGTAACAAAATATGGTTGGTGGAGAATTATTGGTGGGGCCCATCTTGGGTATGGGTACCTGCTAGTAGAGGTGACGTCAGTATGGCGTAGTCTTGGGGCTGTATCGGGTGGTAACTAATTGTCCCCGGGTCGGTGTAATTGAGGCTGGGGGGCCGTGTTATGGAACCTGGCGTTTGATACAGTCAATCCGGTAGACCATGCTCACCTATAAATACATGGAGTTTATAAATGCCAATTTGTTACACAGTTAGCTGGGAAAAAGTTATGTTTTAAGGAAGGTATTAATAAAAGACCTATTGTTCAATTTTGTGTGTGTATTAATAAAAGGCCGCTGCAGCCATTTAAACTCCAGTAGAGGTGTGGTGTCTTATTTTTAAAAGGGGGGTAAGTTGGGAACATGGGCGTCTGCAGGTAGGGGCAAGGGGGGGCAACTGCCCCCCCCTGGAATTAGGGATCAGATCAGGGGTTCCCCACTAGGTCCTTATCCTCTTGAGCCATGTATGCAGTTTCTGACAGTCTCTTGGGCCATGTATGCAGTCTCTGACCGTCTCCTGTACCATGTATGCAGTCTCTGATCGTTTCCTGTACTATGTCCGCAGTCTCTGACCATCTCCTGTGCTATATATGCAGTCTCTGACTGTGTCCTGTTCCATGTCCGCAGTCTCTGACCATATCCTGTACTATGTCTGCAGTCTCTGACCATCTCCTGTACCATGTCCGCAGTCTCTGACTGTCTCCTGTATCACGTTTGCAGTCTCTGACCATCTCCTGTATCACATCTGCAGTCTCTGCCCATCTCCTGTATCACGTCTGCAGTCTCTGACCATCTCCTGTATCACGTCTGCAGTCTCTGACCATCTCCTGTATCATGTTTGCAGTATCTGATCATCTCCTGTACTACGTCTGCAGTCTCTGACCGTGATAATGTAATTATGACATTGTCAAAAAGGGGCAGAGCATGGATGACCTTGAAATTATGCACCCCCCCTGGAAAAAGTTCTGCAGACGCCCATGGTTGGGAATTGTAGTTGCGCATAGACAGCCAGGAAAGTGGCTGCAATACACCAGTCAAGTAACTATGGAGTACTTATCTTTAGGGCTGTCTATATCTGAAACTCAAAACTTACAAAAACTCCCTCCTGGTCCCAAAATCACTCGGCTCCAAGCCATTGGCCTCGGCCATAGCCCCTAGCAAGTAGTCATGAAAAAATCAAAAAATAAAGAAACTAGTCATGGGCTCAAGACCAAACCATCATGGGTCTCTATAAAAACGTATCCCGGTGCAGCCTGTACATCATGCGGAGGTGGCTAAAGCATAGAATTTCAGTCTCAAGGTTGGAGTCCTCCACTAGACCACGCCGTGGAGAAAAGTTCCATGGCCTTTTCATCAATTGCTGCCGGTTACTCTTGTACAGGACTCTGTACCTGTCAGGAAGGGCATGCCAGTAGACAACATGGTTCCTCTAGATCAGGGACCTCCAAACTACGGCCCACCAGCTGATACGGAATTACATGTTCTATGAGGCATTGTAAAACTCTGATATTCACACACATGACCAGGCATGATGGGAATTGTAGTTCCTGAACAACTGGAGGGCCATAGTTTGGAGACTCGTGCTCTAGATGCACTTCTGTGCCTCTTCCCAGGTTAATTTGTGCTTCCTCTCGTACACATAAGAATTTGGCTAATATTTATGAAAATGCACGCATACATATGGGAATGTGCAGAGGTGCCCGCACATGTGTGTATCAGTGTGCACAGGTGACAGATGTTGGCACCGAATGGGTTATTTAAACTCTCCCAATGCTCAGGATCAGTGCTGCTTTGTCGTTCAGGCTTCCCTGTTTCCTGTGATCCTGTTATTCTGTACCCTGCATAGGCGTGCGCACATAGGGTGGCAGGTGTGCCCGGGCACACTCTAATCACCCTGTACTGTGCAGATTCCCCCTGCTGCCTGGCTGCAGAGAAAGGGATGGGGGAATCTCTGTCCTCAGTCTCTTTCTCTTTATCAAAGTGAGACATCAGGGGTTTGTTTAGACCCTGATATTTCATCAAAGCCCTCCAGCAGGGCCCCTAAAAAAAAAAAATTGTAAAAAAAATAATAAAATATAATATTGTAAAAAATAATAAAAAAACAAAATTGTAAAAAACAACTAAATAAAAATAAAAATAAACTACTGACACCGATCTCTGCCCCACTGACACCATCCTTTGCCCTTCTGACATATACACACACTCATGTTTGTTTGTGCTTTGTGGTGCCCATCCTAATGCAATAGGCTGCGCACACCTATGGTACCCTGATTCCAGTTGCTTACCCCGCTTGTCTCACCACTCTCTGAACTCCACCTGCACCAACCATGGCTTGTCATTGACCTCCGCTTCTGTCTGCTCCATTCACTTCTCTACCACCGATTGGCTCCTGACTCAGCTTCTACTTAGGCCATGCTCTTGCCTGTTCATCTGGACCAGATCCATCCAGCCAGTGTATGCCCGGGCTTGCCTGAATCATATTTCCTGACACATCCTGCTGTGCCTTCTGTTCTACAGTCTGTTACCAGTGCTTGCCTCACCTGCCAGCTGTGGTCGGTACCAACCTGCTTCAGTCTGTCATCCACCAGCTGTCTACCAACCTGCCTTCTTTACTGAAGACTAATGACAACCGTTCCTGCCTGGCACGGATATCCGCTCTGCTACTGGCAAGACCCACAGGCACTTGTGCCACTTTGCACTCCTGCACCTTCTGTTCGCGCTACCAGGGGCCCTGAATCAGAGGTGTAAGAGAGAGGACTTCCTCATCATTCCAGGCTCTGCTACCAGGTGAGTGATAGTACCTAGCCACATATGTTCTGCTTTCACATCTTGTTGCCCAGTAGTTGGCATACACACTTAATTATGCATCAGCAAATAACACTCTATTGGAGGGAACTCTTGCATCCATACATTAGTTTCCAGCTACTGATACAAGTGGAACATATATTATTATTTCTGGTTTTACTGAAGGATCATACTAAAAGAGAAGTTTGTGGTTTTTTTTTAATCATAGTTACTATCAAATACCTGGTGAAGACTGGAATGTTGTGGAGGCCTCTCTTGCACCTCCCGCCTAACACTCCAGACGGTGGAGATAGGGAGTGAAAAGGCAAGGAGTGGCACGACTGCCATAGCAGCTACCTGGCGATGTCCACTCTGTAGGTGGGTAGAGCTGATAGTCGCAGTCCTCAGGCTCTCAGCACATCTTATCTGCTCTGCTCAGGATCCATCTGTACACAATTCACCCGTTCAAGGATGAATGAGAATATGAAATAATTGTGCAATATTGACAGGGTGGTTTGGGGTCTATGATTGATTTTACAAATGTTTATGTGTTGCATGTACAATAAAGTTGTATTTTATGGTGTTTTTTATGGTCTCTACACTCTAGATCAGGGTTTCTCAGCCAGGGTTCCTCCAGAGGTTGCTAGGGGTTCCCTGAGCAATGGTCAATTTCTACCTCTAAGATAAATTCCCAATGACACCATTGATCTTTTTAGCTGTCTGTAAGGGGGAATTCTTCCCAATGACCACAAGTGTAAGGAGCATTCTTCCCATTGACCACAAGTGTGAGGAGCATTCTTCCCATTGACCATCACACTAATGTATCATGAGTTGTAGATATGGTCATTGTTAGCAGGGGGTTCCTTGAGGCCGGAAAGATATTTTAAGGGTTCCTCTATGTTGAAAAGGTTGAGAAAGGCTGCTCTAGACTTTAGATTTTGGGATAATTTTTTTTTTTATTGAGACCCAGTCCTGCGATGGTTTGGTCATGGGCCCATACCTAGTTTCTTTATTTTTATTATTTTTCTTGCTTATATCAGAGAAAGCATTGTGGAATTATGTGTGCTAATGTCTGGAGCACCTATTGAGTGTCATCATTATTCTTAACCCAACCCCCCTCAGTGACCTGGGAGTAGGGTTTGGGTCACTATGCAATTACCCAGCTGTGGCAGCTGGTGGGTTAATTTTTTGAGGGGGCGGCAAACGACCACCCTGGCCGGGCGGCCAGCGGCACTTAACCCCCCCCCCCCGGCCTGCTGTATGATGGTTGGTCCGGCACTTAAACCACCCAGATGACAGGTGACAGGCGGCAGGCTGTGGGCAGCGGCTCCTGCTCTGTCCTCTCCTCCATTACAGCGGCTTCCGTGCATCTCCTCCTCCTAGGCACTAGGCATCCAATGGGATCGCCTGTCCTTTCAGCCAATCGAATGATGGGTCTCATACCCGCTTCCTGATTGGCCGGAAGGAGGACCAGTGATCAATTCATTCGCTATTGTAACACACCTGGGTGGGCTGTGAGAGCACTCACTTCACCCCCAGTCCATCCTATTTTGAAGCCTATCAGTGCTTCAAAAAAACACACCCCCCCATTGGAATTCATGTGCCCAGTGTCTTGCAAGGGGCCGGACGCATGGATGGGGGGCAGCGGCATGGATAGGGGAGGCAGTGCCCGTGCACCCTCAATGGATTGGCCGCCACTGTTACCCAGTCCATTTAAAAGCACGCACAATGCCTCAGACATTTTGCTCTGATGAAGAGGGGTCACCTTTGAAACTCATTGGCGTCTATAGGACTGTGTGACATCATTTCAGTCTCCCTGGAGGCGTGCTCACCGGCTCTGGTCATCCATTTTGGAGACTTGCTATGACCATGCTATGTTCTACCATTTATGAGTATATTATCCCTCATCCAAGACTTATATTAGTCAATTCCCAGGAGAATTCAGGTCACCTTGGATGCCAAAGGCGGTGCAACACCAAAGCTGGTGCACCCCCCTTTTCGTTCTTTTACATATAATACAACCGATCTTCACAGTGCCTTCTCAATATGGTATACAGAATACGGCGCTGCCCCCCCCCCCCCCCATCCATGCGCCCGGCATGGATTTATACAGCGATCAGAAATTTAAATATCCACTGATTACTATATAAATGTCATTGGCAGTGAAGGGGTTAACCTGCAGGGGGCAGTGAAGGGGTTAACAATGTTCCCTGGGTGTGTTCCAACTGTGGTGGGGGGGGGCTGGCCGGGACATAACAGATCTAACTGATCCCAGTGACAGGGATCAGTAGATCTGCTTGTCCCCTGTCACAGAACGGGGAACCGCCGTGTTTACATCGGCGGTTCCCCGTTCTGAGGCTGCTAAAAGACATCAGCGGGTCTCAGGAGGACATCGAGTCCGCCCGAGCGACGGGCAGGCGCGCGCAGCGTGCGGCGCCGCTGCCGCCAGGGGGCGCGCGATGAGCGTGCACAGGGGGCGACATCCATGGACGTCGTCTGGGCATTTCAGATCCGCGCTGGAGCCGTACTTCGGCAATAGCGCGGATCTGGAGTGGTTAAAATCTATGCCAGACCCTTATCCGAGCATCCATGCACTGTAGATAGTCTACACAGTGGTGTAGTGGATAGCACTTTAACCTGGCAGCAAAAGGGTCGCTGGTTCAAATCCCAACCACGACACTACCTGCCTGGAGTTTGCATGTTCTCCCTGTGCCTGCGTGGGATTCCTGGGGGAACTCTGGTTTCCTCCCACACTCCAAAGACATGCTGGTAGGTAAATTAGCTCCTGTCTAAATTGGCCCTAGTATGTGTATGGATGTGAGTTATGGATCTTAGATTGTAAGCTCCTTGAGGGTAGGGACTGATATGAATGTACAATGTATATGTAAAGCGCTGTGTAAATTGACAGCAGCATATAAGTGCCTGAAATAAATAAATGCAGTGTAATAAATATATATCATACTGCACACATATTCCTATACTGACTGTATACTACACGCCACTGTCTAACCTTTTGCTATCTCCGCAAATGTTTTCACTATATTCGGCCTCTGTGTAAGTGGCAGAGGCGTAACGATAGGGGTTGCAGGGGTTGCAATTGCAACCGGGCCCCATGGTCCAGGGGGCCCATGTGCCTCCCTTGTACACCTGAATAGGAGGGATGGCGGGGTGGCATTTAGAGGACCCAATCTCCTCCATTTTCCTCTATCCAGTTTACTTGTCTTCTGCTGTTCCCAGGGCCCCTGTGTGCTTCCCTGGTCCCCCTGGGGCCTGCTGCAGAACTTGTGAAAGGGCCCCACTGCAGTACCATAATAAAGGGACCCACAATAGGAGTAAAGGGCCCCAGGATCAGTGGGAAGAGGGAAGGGCCCTGGCCAGGGGTCGGGGGGCCCTTCATAATTTCTTGCACCGGGGCCCTGAATGTTCTAGTTACGCCTCTGGTAAGTGGCCTTATATAGTGTGGGCGTGCACTCAGACCCGCTAAGCAATGATTGGCCAAAGGCACCCTGCCTTTGGCCAATCATGGCTCTCACAGCAGAGCATGCTGTGATTGGCCAAAGCACGCAGGTCATGTGCATGCTTTGGCCAATCAGCGGACGGCATTCCCCCACAATTTCACTGCATTATGGACTGCTCAAATTTACCACGAATGCCCCATAATGTTCAGAATCCGGCGGACCCCCTATGTTCGAGTCGAACATACTGTTGACTCGAACCCGGGGACCATCCCTATTGACCAGGGATGTACATCGCGAGACACTTTTTTTAAACATTTTTGACATAAAAGATTGGACAAAAAAAGTCTCCATTTTTAAAAACATTTTTACACTTTTTAGGTGAATGCCCAATACCCATTCACATAGGGACATGGGGGGGGGGGGCAGGATCTGGTGGCCCCCTTGTAAATGGGGGCTTCCACATTCCGATCAGCCACCCCCAACCACCACCAGCCACGGTTGTCGGGAAGAGGCCATTGTCCCCATCAACATGGGGAGAACATGCTTTGGGGTGGGGGGGCGCAGAGCCCCCCCCCCCCC
>BLSH010207280.1:196754-208618 GCA_018402905.1 Glandirana rugosa
ACTGAAACTTTCCAAACGTGTGTTGAGTATACTATTAAACGTGCAATATAACTAACTAAACACTATATGTCCTGACATTGTTACGGACACGGGCGAGAACAGTCCAAGGGAGGGTGACAGGGTAAACGGAGGGATAACCTGACGTGGATCTCGTGGTACTCGTCTGGATTGGTTACCTAGGACGAGGGACCATCCGTCTCTCGTGAGATTTAAGCGGAAAGTTAGAAGGACCATTCGTCTTTCTGGGTCTTGATATGAGAGAAGATCCCACGATGTGACTCTTCTCAGTCTTCCGAGAAGTACTGTATTCTGGTAGAGAGGCGTGCGATCGTTCGGGTTCCGTCCGGACCCGGACCCGGACTTTGTCCCGAAGTTCGGACGGACCAGCAGAACCCGAACTTCCAGGTGTTCGCTCAACTCTACTAATAACCATGCCCACCTCCAAACAAGAAAAAGGAGAGATGGTCTTATGTCATGAAGAGCCTTCTGACTCTTCTCAGTGTAGCACCCTAGAAGAGAGTATAGTTCTGGGTCTTTCTGCTTACCAGGAAGATTGAAAGGCGAATTTAGAGTGCTCTCTGCCTACCAGGGAGCAGGATCCATTGGTTAGGTCTGCTCATGGTGCTCTAGGTGCAGTCCAATAGGGAGGCAAATGGGACAGTGGGAGGGAACCTGACAAGAGCGGGCACAGGCATTGTTACAGTCCTGTATATCACAAATCAATCAATATAACGTGCAAATTATCATATGAGTTGTGTGCAAACCTTTCAAAGTCAACTATATAAATGGTGCACAAATGCAGATAATGAATTTGTGTAAACAATAAATGAAAAGTTCATTGATTGATTAAAATGGTAGTAAACCCTAAAAGCTGTTTTTACCTACAGGTAAGCCTATAATAAGGCTTACCTGTAGGTAAAAAGAATATTTCCTAAACCTGCATGGTTTAGGAGATATTCGCCCTGCATGCAGCCGCTGACATTAGCGGCGCATGCGCTCTGACGATCCGGCCGAGGCGGCCGGAAACTCAGAGCTGGCTGCCGGAGCGAAGAGCTCCCGCGCGCATGCGCGGGAGTGACGACACGTGGCTCCGGCCACTCACAGCGTCGGAGCCGCGTACCCGGAAGAAAGAAGAGGACCAACATGTCAGCGTCCTCAGCGCTGACCGACTCGGGCATCGGGGGCCTCGTTCTAAGGTAAGTATTTCATAATATGTTAGTATGCGATGCATACTAACCAGGGGCGTTGCTAGGGGGTGGCTATTGGGGCTATAGCCCCGAGTCTGGGGCCCATAGCCCCGAGTCTCTTACCGGGTGGGTGCAGTTCTGCAATTAGCAAGTATGTCTGGGGACCCTGATGTAAGGGGAATCCACACTCAGGTATGTAACAATATATATATATATACACACACACACACACAGGGCCGGCTCTTCCACTAGGCAAACTAGGCAGCCGCCTAGGGCGCACTGCCACCTAGGGCACCTGGCCACTGGTGTCCCTACTCTCCGTCTCCCACCGGTCTCCAGTAGGTCAGTGTAGTGGTCAGGTTAGTGTAGGGGTCAAGTAGGTCAGTGTAATAGTCAGGTAGGTCAGTGTAATGGTTAGGCAGGTCAGTGTAGGGCCAGATAGGTTAGTGTAGGGGTAAGGTAGGTTAATGTAGGGGCCAAGTTGGTTGGTGTAGGGGTCAGGTAGGTCAGTGTAGGGGTCAGGTAGGTCAGTGTAATGGTCAGGTAGGTCAATGAAGGGATCAGGTGGTCAATGTAGGGTCAGGTAGGTCAGTGTAATAGTCAGATGGGTTACATGGGCAGGGCAAAGGGGGTGGAATGAGGGGTGGGGCCAAGGGGGCAGCAAAATTAGGTTTCGCCTAGGGTGTCAAAAATTCTTGCACCAGCCCTGCACACACACATGTATATTATATACATGTATGCCCTCTCAAGCGTATGACTTTACTTTGCTGCTATGGGCTCTAGCCCCAGATCTTTTGTAGACCTAGCAACACCCCTGATACTAACATATTATGCTATTGTCTTGCAGGATTTTTTTTTTTTTTTTTGGCAGCGGGTTTACTACCGCTTTAATAAAGTGCCCTTGTGCAAACAGCTCAAACGTGTTGATATCTTATTATGGATAAGCCAATCTGACGACTCAGTGATCATGCATCCACCACTGTGACAACCTTCACCGGATATAAGATGGAGGCTTAGCAGAAAGTCAGCGACCTTCCTTATTCAGGAAGGTCATAACCCGGGGGTGTGGAAATATCTCTCAGATAACCTCGGTGTCTCACTCTTGTAGACAAAGATGATCCAGCAACACCATCCCCGATAGAAAAAACATGGGTCCTCAGAGCCAAAGTAGATATAAAACAGGGAGACTCCTCATAGCGTAGTATGCATGGGCATACAAAGGTGGGGCAAGCGCCCCCCCCCTTCCTGGAATCAGGGATCGGCAAGGTGTCTGCTTTTCCCCTGCTTGGTCCCCCAGAGGCAACGGTGCTGTGACACCCCGCTCCCCCCCTTTCTCCTGCCAGAGGTGCAGGAGAAGAGAGAGCGGCTTGCACCAGCTTCCTGTCCGCACTTTTTGTCACCCCATTGGCCACAGTGGAGGGGCTAGGAGACAAGAGGAGCCACATGTAGCACTATGGACAAGATAGAAAGGCTCTGCTCCCTGTACTCAGTAGGGTGCCTGATGCTGTCCCCTGCCATGTCCCCTCTCTGGAGCCCTACACAAGGAAGTGTCCCCGGACATGGGGAGTCTGTCTCATTCTGTGTGTCCCTGTGACTCATCCTACAACTTCCATCCCATCCCAAACACTTCCCTCTGCACACAACAAACAGAACAGACAGGGAATCTACCCCCAGTGCTGGAGGGGGTAGGATAAAGAGTCTGGAGGGTTGGTGTGACTGATCGATTGTTGTTATAGAGTCTGGTGGTTGTTCAGATTATAATTGGCTGTGTATGGTCGGTGTGGTCAGTCTTCACACCAGGAATGCGGCAGGCTTTTGCAAAGCAACACACATACACATGTATGTAAACCCAACGCTCCTGATCACAGGTCTTTGGAAAAAAATTGAAAATAAAAGGTGGAAAAAGGAAATCGCATCTGAATTCATGCAAAACTGCAACAGGACACATTGCAAAACTCATGCAATTTTTCATTGCATTCGCGGCTAAGCCCCTCCCCTTCAAAACATTGTCGAAAAGGGGGCTGAGTATGGGTGACTTTAAAATGATGCCCCCCCCCCCCCCTGAAAAAAGTTCTGCGGACACCCATGGTAGTATGGTCTCATCCATGTATTTATTAAAAGTCAGTCAGTCAAAGTGACTTTGATATATGAATTGTTTGAAGGACTGTATTGGCTCGAGTGGCAAGAATTGCAGCCAGAACCCCATGATTTTATGGAAGTGCACTGACTTTTAACCCCTTCAGCCCCGGAAGGATTTCCAGCTTTAGGACCGGAGCCCTTTTTGCGATTTGGCGCTGCGTCGCTTTAACTGACAATTGCGCGGTCGTGCGACGTTGTACCCAAACAAAATTTGCGTCCTTTTTTTCCCACAAACAGAGCTTTCTTTTGCTGGTATTTGATCACCGCTGCGTCATTTCTGATCGCCGCTATAAACAAAAGAAGAGCTACAATTTTGCAAAAAAACCCAAATTTCTTACTTTTTGCTAAAATACAAATCCAAAAAAAATATAAAAAAACATTTTTTTTCACCGTTTTTGGCCGATTTATATTCTTCATCATATTTGTGATAAAAAAAATCGCAATCGGCGTTTATTGATTGGTTTGCGCAAAAGTGGTCGCGGATGATGAGAATTCATTTCTGGGGTTTTTATTTTTGTTTTTATTTCTTACTAATAATGACGGCGATCTGCGAATTTTAGCGGTACTGCGATATTTCAGCGGACATGTCGGACCATTTTGACACTTTTTTGGGACCATTGGCATTTATACAGCGATCAGTGCTATAAAAATGCACTGATTACTGTGTAAATGTCATTGGCAGTGAAGGGGTTAACCTGCAGGGGGCGCTCTAAGGGTTAAGTATGTTCCCTGGGCGTGTTCTTACTGTATGGGGACTGCCCTGGCTGGGGAAGGGAAGTGGTCATAGCTTCCATGTACAGGAAGGCTGTGATCACAGCCCTTCCCCCTCACACAGAGCGGAGGTCCGTGTTTACTTACACGGACCTCCGTTCTTTCACTCCAGGGGGAGGGCATCGCGGGTGGCCGGCGGAGATCGACTCCGCCGCACCCGCTCCCTGGCCCACCCCGAACACAGTGAGCACGCGGGCGCGCCTCTGGCGGCGCGCGCGCGCTCACTAGGCCCGATCCCGCAGCCGCCGGCGTATGACGGCGATTTGCGCAATAGAGCCACTCTGTCACCGTCAATTGCCGACCAGCGGTCAGCAAGCGGTTAATAAATACATAGTTGAGACCATACAACACTATGAGGAGTCTCACTGTTTTATATCTACCTATTGTGGGCGATTAGCTTCAAGTGGAGAGGTTCTCAAACATGTAACCCAGGTTAAGGGCTTCCTGCCCATGTTTATTCATTCAGAAGATAAGGATAACAGAATCCCTCGCAGGGGTAGAAAACCAGGTCCATTACAGGAATAAAAACCTCCTGGCTAACAGACAGAGCTCACTGGGTCTGCTTCAGTCCTGCAGGCACGTTCCCTCACAGCCTGCTCCTTATCTCTCAGCACCACCACTGATTACACCCAGGTCAGGCAAAATTATACCCCAGCAAGGTGTGACCAAAACGTAACCCTTTGCTGCTTACAGACTAGGGTTGCCACCTGTCCGGGATTCACCCGGACAGTTCGGGTTTTGAATCATGTGTCCGGGTTTCAGACCCCCTGAAACCCGGACACATTATTCCGATCGGACTATGGCTTCTTAGCAGGGTTGCTAGCTGCTGTTTTATAAGCCAAGAGTGTCTGTTACACTCTCTTTCACACTGTGCAAAGCCAGCTCTGACAGTTACCCCTACCCCCACACTGACAGGAGAGGAGAGAGGTCTCAATCTGCTTCTCTTCCTCCCACCCCCTACCCCTCTGTATCTGCTCACACTCCAATCCCTGGCAAGTGAAGGCGGGGAATTTGAAGTCCAGTAGTCGCATGTGCATCTGGGTTAGAGGTGCTGACTGCCAAGGGGTGAGTGAATTCACCATCCACCCTTGTCTGTGACTGAAGTCCCCCCTTCCCCCCATTCTCTCCTGCCGCTGAGTGAGTACATCAAAAATAAATCAGGGTCTTCAGAGCACCCCTTACATCAGAGTTCCCCTTTACACCAGAGGCTACAGTGTTCCCCCTTACATCAGAGTCTTCTCCATACAACAGAGTTCTCAGTGTTCCCCTTTAAATCATGGTTCCCAGAGCATCCCTTATGTCGAAGTCCCCTGAGCTCTCCCTTACATCAGAGTCTGCAGAGGTCCCCCCCTTACAGTGTAAGGGAACTCTATGCTATTAAAAAAAAAAAAATTGTTGGGCGCCGTGAAGGTGTTCGGGTTTGACTTGAAGAAAAGGTGGCAACCCTATTACAGACCTCTCCCTGCCACCCGTTTACCTTAAGAATCTCAAGATTCTATGTGGCAGATATACTCCATCAACAACTGACATGGGCTATTTGGCACACTATCTATTTATATAATTGACTTTGAAAGGTTTGCACAAAACTCTTTATACTCTTATACTTTGCATATGTTATATTGATTGAGTGCTGCACTTTTTGTGATATACATTTATAATTTAACCTGGTGTCTAGGTTTTTGGTGCACAGCGGATGTTTAGTATTTTGATACACTAGCACGGATTCTTTTTTACATACTATATTGTTACAACCGTGGCTATTGGCGGAGGGAAGTGCCCCGATGCATGCTGGGTAACTGTATAAATTCTGAAGGGCACAGTGCTCGGGGTTTTCAGCTGGAGAGCGGCTGCTCCTCCTCTGTAGAAGCTGCTATGCGGCCTCAGTTGGTCGAACTGAGGGCCTGAAAGGTACCCAGAACCCAGAGGTTCTGCAGTGCTGACTGTAAGGGAGACACCAGGAAGGATCTGATTCTGCCTACCATGAGTACAGATCGGTGTCAAGGGGCCTGTCCTGTGAGGGCCAGCTAGAAGAGTCAGTGGATGGGTGTCAGTCAAGGGGATGCTAGAGAGTCTCCTGAAGATAAAGTAGTTGCATCAAATCTGCTGCTAGAGAGAGCAAGAGGACTTAATTCTTCCATACAAGTGGCAGTATGGTAAAGCAACGTGTCTGCTTCCACGAGTAAGGCCAAGTGAGAGTTTTCCTTATCTACTGTGAATAGTTAGAACACAATTCAAGACTACTTATACTAATATCTATACACCTCGTATACATAATTATATATATATATGTTTTCTTAAATATGTTTTTCCTCTAGGATTAATTGCGTTTACGCACCACCTGTGCAATACACATTGCCACTATCTGGCCTCTCCATCTTTCCTACCGCCGCATTATCTCTTTAGTATCTCCGCCCGTTTTGGACCAAGTAGTCCTACGGACGTTGCTTACCTCCTATAAATACAACTAGGTATGTTAACTTAATTCTATTTTTGAATTTATAAATTAATTAAAAGATAACCTTACTTAAGGATTTAACACCATGAATAAACACCATGAATAAACATCATAATTTACATCAGCACTACCCAAACAATACCTATAATAGTAAGACTAGCACTATTGTTTGTTTCTTCAAACAAAATAATAAACTAAATAGTGTCATTACCAGTGTATCTTCCCATGCTCACCCCGGGGGGGAACAATTCTGGCCTTAGTGCCCTGGCAGTGTGGCTTGGCCTCACAGGTAAGTTTTCGGCATATGACAATGCATACATATATGTAGCATACTCTGTCTGTAAGTTTTGTATGTACACTATTGCAAGATGTTACTGTTCGTTGGCTACTGTTGACACGCGACTGTAAATATTCTTATTAACACATGTCAATGTTTTCTAGTATGCACTAGAAATTGTGCATTCTCCTGAAGAAGTGGTCGCACTGCGAAACATGTCGGGAAGCACATACCAGCATACTGTGAGAATCTGAAATAATCTTCTCCCCTCCCCTGCTGGGAATGATATGTGCACAACTGGTTTCAAAACATGTATTTGTGTTTTTTGTATCTACAATAAAAAAAAGTTTTTGATTTTAACAATTTGACTTTGTGAGCCTACTGTGGTACCATTAAAATCCCACAGCCCCTTCCCTTTCCTCCTTCTGGTGGATTTTTGTTCTACTGTTAATAGTTCAGTTGGAGTATCCTACAATTCCCTTCTCCCATCCACATTCCACAATAAATATATTAAAAACCAAATACCCTGGACTGTTTATTGAGTAACAAGCAAGCGGGAGTAAGGAGGGATATGTGAAAACCCGCAGCAACTGTCTACAGGTAATCAGAGGGAGGCTTAAGAAGTCAACACTCAGCAAGCCCTACGGGGACAGTGTTACATCAGCATTTCCGGCACCCCCTTCCTTATACAGTTCTCTTGTTAAATGACAGATGATGCACACAACAGAAACAAAAAAAAATCAGTTTGTAAATTTTAAGCCTGGTGCTGGCCTTTTACCATATAGGCATAGGGTGGCCTAAGTGCTCTATAATAAATAAAGACCTTCTGGGATAGACTTTTTGTAAAAAGTTGGTCCTATGGTTGTTGTTTCTGTGGTTCTGTTGCTTCAAATTCTACTTTCTGTAGTCAAGAGGAAATTGGACTTACCTTGAAAGACTATATGATCTAAGAGAACCATAATTGCTTTAGAATCCAAGTTACTGACCAAATTCTGGATCTTATTGCCTGTCTTGTTACTCACAAACGTATTGATTGTTTCCTCAGCATTCTGAGCATTATTGAAGCTGATGGTTTGAATGGAGGCGTTGTAGTAGTAAGTCACATTCTGTTGGTATTCTGGTAAAATATTTGCCGACTTGTCTATGAAGATCTCATTACCAAGTTTGAATTCCACGCCTTCGGTTTGCTGACTGACCATCTGAAGGAACTTTCTATAGCCCTCGTGCAGCTCATTGTTTGCTTTGGTGTCATTCAGGCCCATGCCTTGGAGAATCTCCAGGCGAGTTTTTGATCGGGCTCCGAGAGCCAGCATGGAGAGGGTTGTGTAGACGCTGACTGGTGAAAAAAATAGGTTTGGTGGGGCTTTTATTATTGAAGATGATAGGAATTTATAGATTTTCACAGAAAAGTTCATATGAGCTTCAGATATCTCCGACTGTTGACATGCAGAGAAAACATTGTAGTTATGCCCTTGGTTCTGTTTCAAAGGGCTGGTCGCAAGGATCAGGGAGATGGACAACTGGAGAAGAAGAATAATCTTCATCTTTCTCTCACTCCTGTTTCACCTGTGTAAAATAAATACTTGTTTTAGAGTTATTACCAGTAAATTGATATATGAGTCTATTGGACCTCTTGTCAGTTATCCTCCATATCCCCTGAAATGAAAGGGTCTGTAGCCTACCCTCTAAAAATGATCAAGGCCCAGGCTTGAAGATGCATTCTTGCTACTGTAGAGCCCCTAGAGCTACTGTTTTGTTAAATATTGTTTTTGGCCTCCCTGTATTCAAGTAGGCATAGCTTTATTAGTCAGGTCTGCTCTGGACTCTAAAGGCATGGGCTTAATTGATCCCCCCTGCCTCACAGGGGAATCTGGGGCACAGTGGGTGGGAGAATCATGACCCCAGCCAGTATATTAATTTCTCCCCAGCCAATCCCTGATTGTTATGTAGGTGACCAGCAGGGGGCTGAGGGACATATAAATGGGCCAGAGCAGAGGGCTCTTATTCCTAGGGGGAGTAAGACCCCAGGGCTATGGCATCCCTGGGATATTCACCTGGAAGTATAAGCACTTTTGTGGGGACCCAGCTTCAGTTTGGCTGGGGGACCTCCGTTCTATCCTCCCCGAGCATTTTTAGATGTTGTTATATGTTGGCCAATTTATGTAGAATATTATATATATAGATGTGTATATGTATTGTGATGGGTTCACATACAGACATTCTCAGACAGGCCCATTTAACACATCAAAAGGATGTTAATGTTGTGCAAGGCCACATTGGTATTTGGGAATAGATTGTTTACCTAATTAGGCATTTCAAAGGGAACTTGTTATTGACTAAAGAAGAGACTGACCAAACCAGGTATACTCTACATATTAAAGGGACAGATAATGACTTTGTGCTATGTTCATTTTAATAAAAGACCACCTCGGCCTTGAGGGCCAACCTAAATAGTAGTAAAATAATGCAAATTAGGAGATTTCCAGAGGTTTATCTGTCACCCAGAAGGACAAAGGCAGATCAAAGGCCTAATAAAACTGGCCAATCAAATTGCTTGTCCTTGTCAACCATGGGGAAAAAGGTGTATATTAGGGAAGGTTCTTTTTGGCTAAAATGTGACAGGAGAATCTGGGTTCTCTGAAGGCTGCTGTTTATTGTAATATTTACTCTGTTGGAATTTGAGATCTGTTGCAAGTATCTTGTGAACTTTTTTTCTGGGACTCAATAACTGCATCTCTCTGGAAGAACTGGATTGCTGCTGGAATAACCAGAATTAGAATAATTAATTAGACCTCATCCCACCACTGTATGACTAACGCCTCAGAAAGCCTCTCAAATATCCAGGACACAGGCTGCTGGAGTACTGAAGTCACACCCCTGACGACGTCACGTTAATGACGAAACGCGTTGGGTGGAGCCAAGCGACGCTCACCACATGTGACCGGGAAGCTAAACAGCGGGCGCCATTGTAGTTGCTGGACGCTGGAACGTTTTATACACTCTCTATGCCGGTTTTTATCTCTGCAAATGTGAGTAGATTCTTTCATATTTTAATAAAGTTGGTGTTTTAACAATCTGCACTATCGAAGTTTTATGTTTGTTTTATGAGCGGTTATACCGCCACATGGGATCTGGTCACAAGCCATGACGCTCTGAAGCATTACATGTGTGTCCTTCCTAACTGGATTTGAGTGACTTCTACCGGCTTCCCTGGCTGGATTGGCGCACACCAACCCTCCGTAACAGGGGGTCGGTGGGATCTGGTAAGGAGCTGTGTGTGGCGGTGTCACGGGTGATGGGCTGCACGGTTGCTGTCATTACAAAGGCTTATCGTTGTGGATACTCATCTCTTCTCATCTATTGGACTATGCGCTGCAGTTTTTAGTTATATACTGAAGTTGACTGACCCAGCACATGGCTGCCTGGAAATCAGGAAACAGTGAGTACCAGGCTTCTGGATCTAAAGACTTTTCTTAGCTCCCATGGGAGATTATTGGCTACTACTCTCAACATTCAGAACTGTATACCTCTTGAGAAATTCCTGTTTGTTGTTGCTCAGTTGAACACTTCAAAGGGGGTGCCTTCACCCTGAAGTACTAAAGTCTTTCTTTCGCTTGCTGTCTGTAAACTCAGCACTATATTCCGGTTGAGGAATTCCAATTTCAAAGGGGGTGCCTCCACACTGAAGTCTTTGCAGAGTAGTGTCCTCATTTTTCCTGTTACAGGAGGTTAATTCCCAGGCTCATTCTCAGCCTATCCAAATTCTACCCAAAATAAAAAAAAGCAAAAAAAGAGATGCAAAGCCCGTTCTCTGACTTGAGTGAATGGAAAATATTATGCGGTTGGCTGCAGTGTGGCTGTCAGGGAATAGAACCAGGGATTAAACTGCCAGACCAATCCGGTCTGTGCACTACACTGCTTATCAATTGCACATAGTAAATCGATAAGAAATCTTAGAAGGAAACTTAGGAGCATTTAGGAGAAATGGAGGAGTGTAGGGGTCTGGATGGGAAAAGGATTGGGATGGGGTAAGTAAAGCCTAGTATACACAGGCTGAATGCTAGATGACATTGGCCAGTTCAATAAGAAAAAACAGCCCACATTCGGCCCATGTGTATGGCAGCCGTCCATTTGGCTGGCTTCTGTCGACCGAGCATGCTGGAAAACCAGCAGCCATCCGCCTCCTGATCAGCGCTCTCAGCCAGTGGCTCCATCTTGTACCTCTTACAGTTGGGTGATATTGGGATACAATATATGATAATGTCTATCCTCTCAGGCCCAGTGTTGCCAACCTACCAGATTGAAATTTACTTGCACAACACCCAAAATTTACTGGCACAGTCAAGTTTTTACTGGCATTTTACAAAAGTTACAAAATTACAGTTTTCAGTGCAAATTTCAGTATTTAGGCTACAAGCAAGTCCACTGTGCAAATAGCAATGTGATTTAACCACTTGCAATTGACGGCGGCAAAGTGGCTCATTCCCGCAAATCGCCGTCATACGACGGCGGCTGCGGGAACGTGTATAGTGAGCGCGCGCGCGCCGCCGGAGGCGCGCCCGCGCGCTCACTGTGTCCAGGGGGGGGCCAGGGAGCGGGTGCAGCGGCTTCGATTGCCGCCGGCCACCCGCGATGCCCCCCTCCCGGAGCGAATGAGCGGAGGTCCGTGTATGTAAACACGGACCTCCGCTCTGTGTGAGGGGGAAGGGCTGTGATCACAGCCTTCCTTTACGTGAAGGCTGTGATAACTTCCCTTCCCCTGTTAGGGCATCCCCCATACAGTTAGAACACGCCCAGGGAACATAGTTAACCCTTAGCGTGCCCCCTGCAGGTTAACCCCTTCACTGCCAATGACATTTACACAGTAATCAGTGCATTTTTATAGCACTGATCGCTGTATAAATGCCAATGGTCCCAAAAAAGTGTCAAAATGTTCCGCCATGTCCGCTGAAATATCGCAGTACCGCTAAAAATCGCAGATCGCCGCCATTTTTAGTAAAAAATAAAAAAAAATTAAAAACCCCAAAAATGAATT
>BLSH010207280.1:210462-217962 GCA_018402905.1 Glandirana rugosa
GACCGTACGGCCCTACACAAAACGGTAGGAACATCGTAAACCTTTTCTTATAAAGAAGAGTGATATACATTTAACGTCGAAACGAGAGTCGTCTTTAGTGTGAAATGTTAGAGATCTACAACCAGAGTGGTAAAATGACTC
Source organism: Glandirana rugosa (assembly GCA_018402905.1). Lineage (NCBI taxonomy): Eukaryota > Metazoa > Chordata > Amphibia > Anura > Ranidae > Glandirana > Glandirana rugosa. The sequence goes on from BLSH010207280.1 coordinate 210,604, forward strand.
TCCTCCTTTTCTTTTTTGTTAAACGACTCGTCTGCTGTCCCTTTGTAGCGCGCGATCGCGCATTATCCTGAGGACGTCAATAGACGTCCAGTCAGGATAATGAACCCCCCGCCCGGACGTCATTTGTCAATGCGCCGGGCGGGAAGTGGTTAAATAACTTGTGGTAATGTTCTCCACCATCACAGCATAATGTTTCCCTGTCGTCTGCTCAGCAAATTGTTTTTTCTTTTCCTCCTCTCAGTAAAATGGTGAGACCAACATCTAGAGATTGTAAAGTGTGATTTCTGCTGAGAGCAAAGCTGCAATTTACATATAGTGAGAAGAAATATTCTTTTCCAAATGCTACAAGGATGGCAAAACACATCCCGGCATGCCAGAGGCGTGCTGCAGACATTAAAAATATTTTATGGAATGAAATGATGAGGACCAGAGTGAAAGAGTAAGTAGCTTTTCCCTTCAGAGTTCTCATTCCAGACACAACACTCTTTCTGCTGCTTCTGAACCACCACAAAGTGTTTCTTCAGCAGCAGCATCTTCAAGTAAGGAAGTATTGCAAACCACTGTGTCACAAAAAATACACAATACAGTCCTTGTTGTTCCATTTTTAATAAAAAAATAAAATTTTAAAAAGCGAGTTTAGTTTGTTTACTGAATAAGAAAACAAAATGACTTTCAATTTTGTAAAACTTTTCCATGCTGATTTTTTTTTTTCAATTTTTCTGAAAATGTCCATTGTTTTCTGGAAAAAACAGTGATTTTTTTTTATTCTCATGGCTTCAAAATTTCTGGAAATTTTACATGTCTAGGTGAGACTCAGAACATCATAGCTCAAATGGTGTGAGGTGTGGTAGTGAGACGCCTTGTTTGCAAGTAGTAGGGAGAAAGTGGAGGAGTTGGTGGAGCCACCAAATGTTTATCGGGGAGTCTACCATTGGCTGAATATCTTCTGGAGGTTTGAGCCAAGCACCATGAAAAAAGTCTTTAAGTCTAAATGTATTGTTTTTTTTTTGGGAAATGGGTAAGTTGTCTACCTTCCTGCCCAGATGCAAAATCGGGGTCGACTAAGTCACCAATGACCTAAGACAACGGTCATTAATGTGGTGGTGACATTGGGGTCATGAACATAACCTCCAGCTATCAGAACTTGCAGGGTTGAATTCATGAGTAGGTGGTTTTAATGGGTTTTTGCATTTTTTGTCCTTGTCCAGGGAAGACAGCCTTTGCCTGTTCCAAGGCGATGCATTATTTATAATTAAAGTTTCTACACCAATCCAAGACTCTGGACAAGTGGGTTAATGGTAGTGTTTAAGAGTGTCAGGGAAAGCCACTTCTCTGTGTACTTTAGGTAGGGGCAATAGTTTGTAGGGGATTTTTCCGTGGGTATGGAACCAAATCATTTGTAAAAATTCTCAAAGTAATGATCTTAGGAAAGACATCAGAACTGGGAGGGTTTGGAAGAGGTAGAGTACTCTAAGCATAATCTCCAATTTAAAGATTGCATTTTTCCCAATCCAGTTATATTTGGAGTTATGCCATTGGTTTTGTTTAATTGTGCAAGGAAGGGAAGGAAAAATGGCCTCAAAGATCCTGTCGATAAAAAGGACTGCTTTTAGCCCTTGAATAAGTAATGTGGGTGGCAGCCTAGTGAAAGAGAAAGCTGGAGAAAAGATTGGTGAGACTAGATGGAGAAAAGGTAACACTAAAGCCTCGTACACACGGGACGACGATCGCATACAACAGGTCGAACTAACGACCGTTGTATGCGATATCAATCATTCGTATGTGCGATTAGAACAGTCGAACATATGGCGGTCATACAAGGGAGTTGTATGAGCAAACTAGAAAACTTGGTCGTACCAACAAGCTCTCATACGACCGTTGTATCGTGTGTACAGAGCAGTTGGTACAACAAGTTGTATTGTGCAAAACATGCATGCTCAGAAGTCAGGAACGGCCGGATGCTAATTACATGCACCTGAACGCTCTTCTGTGCTCGTACGATCGTGTAGTGCAGTCAGTATGCTAGATACAACAGCCAACATACGATTTGCGACGATCGTACGTGTGATCGTCGTCCCGTGTGTACGAGGCTTAAGGTACTTTTAATCCCAGACCTGATATCATTTATAAATATTTTAACCACTTACTGGGCACTTACAACCACTTCCTGCCCAGGCCAATATTCAGCTTTCAGCGCACTTTGAATGACAATTGCGCAGTCATGCTACACTGTACCCAATGTGACATTTTTATTATTTTCTTCACACAAATGGAGCTTTATTTTGGTGGTATTTAATCGCCGCTGTTTTCATTTTTTAATTTTCTAAAGAAACAAAAGACCGCAAATTAAAAAAAACTAAAACATTTTCATAGTTTGTTATAAAACCTTGCAAACTGATGGGCACTGATATTCACTGGTAAACAGCACTGATAGGCAGCACCGATAGGTGACACTGATAGGGCACTGATTGGCATCACTGATGGGCACTGGTAGGTGGCACTGGTGGGCACTGATTGGCAGTACTGGTGGACACTGATTAGCAGCACTGGTGGGCACTGATATGTGGCACTGGTGGGCACTGATTGGCAATACTGGTGGACACTGATTAGCAGCACTGGTGGGCTCTGATTGACAGTACTGGTGGACACTGATTAGCAGCACTGGTTGGCACCGATTAGCAGCACTGATGTGGGACCGATGTTCCTGTAACAGAAGTCCTCACGCTAAGAAAAAAAAAGATGATAGCCGGCTTCTGTTTGCTTCCGTGATCATGTGTCATTGGCTGACTGATTGGCATCACTGTTGGGCACTGATAGGTGACACTGGTGGGCATTGATTGGCAGTACTAGTGGACACTTATTAGAAGCAATGGTGGGTACTGATAGGTGGCACTGGTTGGCACTGATTGGCAGTACTGGTGGACACTGATTAGCAGCACTAATGGGCACTGATAGGTGGCACTAGTGGACACTGATTATCAGCACTGGTGGATACTGATTATAAGCACTGGTGGGCACTGATTGGCAGCACTGGATGGCACTAATTACCAGCACTGATGGGCACTGATTAGCAGCACTGATGGGCACTGATTAGCAGCACTGATGGGCACTGATTGGCAGCACTGGTTGGCACTGATTAGCAGCACTGATGGGCACTGTGTGGGACCGATGTTCCTGTAACAGAAGACGGAGTCCTCACGCTGTTAGCGTGAGGAGAAAAAAAGGTGATAGCCGGCTTCTGTTTACTTCTGTGATCAGTTGTCATTGGCTGACAGCTGATCACTTGGTAAAGGGCCGCTGTGATTGGTCCTTTACCCTGTTCTGTGATTAGCCAAGTCTAAAGATGTGACAATCACAGAGAGTACTGCAGGGGGCGCGTGAGCAGCTCGATCATAGGAGGAAGTCTATTGACGCCCTCCCAGCACTGGAAGCCCACGCTGTAGCCGTCTTTTGGAGAGAGGGTGGGGGTGGGGTGGGTTAGTGCAAGCGAGCACTGGGGGGGGTAGTGCGAGTGTGGGGGGGGGGGCAGCCCACACAACAACAATAAAATTAGTAATAACAGCAATTAATACCAAATAAAACTAAATTAATACTATACTGTAATAAAAAAACCCATCCTATTAAAATACTACATAGAATAAATAACACCAAGTGAAAAATAACAGAAAATCAAACTACCAAAAAAGCAAATATTACACCACTTTCTCTAACATTACCCAAAACCCATTACACATAGCTAACCTAACACCAACATAATATAACAACTACATAATAATCTGGATCATAATCCAGAATAAATCCTCACATTCAGCTCTCACAGACAAGAATTATTCTTAGTCTACAGCAGTGGTCTCCAAACTGTGGGCCGGGGGCTGGATGTGGCCCTTTGCTTGTTTTTTTATCTTGGGGCACTGTTCTTCCCACTGACACCAACAATGGGGCACTATTCCTCCCAGTGACACCAATGATGGGGCACTATTCCTCCCACTGACACAAATGATGGGGCACTATTCCTCCCAGTGACACCAATGATGGGACACTATTCCTCCCACTGATACCAATGATGGGGCACTATTCCTCCCACTGATACCAATGATGGGGCACTATTCCTCCCACTGACTCCAATGATGGGGCACTATTCCTCCCACTGATACCAATGATGGGGCACTATTCCTCCCAGTGACACCAATGATGTGGCACTATTCCTCCCACTGATACCAATGGTGGGGCACTATTCCTCCCACTGACACCAATGATGTGGCACTATTCCTCCCACTGACTCCAATGATGGGGCACTATTCCTCCCACTGACACCAATGATGGGGCACTATTCCTCCCACTGATACCAATGATGGGGTACTATTCCACCCACTGATACCAATGATGGGGCACTATTCCACCCACTGATACCAATGATGGGGCACTATTCCTCCCACTGATACCAATGATGGGGTACTATTCCCCCCACTGATACCAATGATGGGATACTATTCCACCCACTGATACCAATGATGGGGCACTATTCCTCCCACTGATACCAATGATGGGGCACTATTCCCCCCACTGATACCAATGATGGGGCACTATTCCTCCCACTGATACCAATGATGGGGTACTATTCCACCCACTGATACCAATGATGGGGCACTATTCCACCCACTGATACCAATGATGGGGCACTATTCCTCCCACTGATACCAATGATGGGGTACTATTCCACCCACTGATACCAATGATGGGGCACTATTCCACCCACTGATACCAATGATGGGGCACTATTCCACCCACTGATACCAATGATGGGGTACTATTCCACCCACTGATACCAATGATGGGACACTATTCCACCCACTGATACCAATGATGGGACACTATTCCTCCCACTGACACAACAATGGAGCAAAATTCCTTCCATTGACACCTACGATGGGGCGGAATTCCTTACACTGACACCAATTACGGGGCATTGTTCACTTCCACTGGACCCCTGGGCATTTTCTATTCCCTCTAGTCTGCCCCCCTTAAAGTCTAAAGAACAGTAAACTAGCCCTTTGTTTAGAAAGTTCGGAGACCCCTGGTCTACAACATAGGGACTTGGCTGTAGCACTGGTACCCCAATGGGTAGGTCTGATGGCTAAGAGGACACATCTGATGGTTTAAGAAGGTATGTCTTTTGGCTTAGAGGGAGGAGCATCAGTTGGTTTTAAGGGGTCTGTCTGATTGCTTAAAGCAGAGGTCCACCCCCCCGCCAACGCCCTTTTAAAAGTTAAAAGTCAGCAGCTTCACATACAGTAGCTGCTGACTTTTAACCACTTGACCACTGGGCACTTAAACCCCCTTAACAACCAGACCAATTTTCAGCTTTCAGCGCTCTCACACTTTGAATGACAATTACTCAGTCATGCAACACTGCACCCGTATGAAATTTGCATCCTTTTTTTCACACAAATAGAGCTTTCTTTTGGTGGTATTTAATCACTGCTGGGTTTTTTATTTTTTGCACTATAATTAAAAAAATAAATTTTGTAAAGAAATTAATTTTTCTTCGTTTCTGTTACAGAATTTTGCAAATTAGTAATTTTTCTTCATAAATTTTGGCCAAAATGTATACTGCTACCTATCTTTGGTAAAAAAACAAAACAAATTTGTGGATATTATTTGGTCCTTGTGAAGGTTATAGAGTCTACAAGTTATGGTGCCAATCACTGAATATTGATCACACCTGATGTACTGACCACCTATCTCATTTCTCAAGACCCTAACAAGCCAGGAAAGTACAAATACCCCCCAAATGACCCCTTTTTGGAAAGTAGACATTCCAAGGTATTTAGTAAGAGATGGTAAATTTTTTGAAGTTGTAATTTTTTCCCACAATTCTTTTTTTTTTCACAAAATTGTCATAGGATAACAGATTATTTCTCACACACAGCATATGAATACCACAAATTACACCCCAAAATACATTCTACTACTCCTCCTGAGTATGGCGATACCACATGTGTGAGACATTTACACAGCCTGGCCACATACAGAGGCCCAACATGTAGGGAGCAACATCAGGCGTTCTAGGAGCATAAATTACACACATAATTTCCTGACTACCTCTTGCACTTTTGAAGGTCCTGGAGCACCAGGCCAATGGAAACGCCCAAAAAATGACCCCATTTTGGAAAGCTAACACCCCAACGTATATTCTAGGAAGCATAGTGAGTCTTTTGATCATGTCATTTTTTCCACAAGTTTTTGGAAAATGTGGAAAGAAAATGAAAACGCTTTTTTTTTTTATACACAAAGTTGTCCATTTATACAATATTTCTTTTTTTTTTTGTTTAACACACAGCATGTACCTAGCAAAAGACACCCCACAAAATGTTCTGCTACTCCTCCCGAGTATGGCGATACCACGTGTGACACTTTTGCACAGCCTGGCCACATACAGAGGCCCAATATGCAGGGAGCACCGTCAGGTGTTCTAGGGGCATACATTGCAAATCTAAAATGACTGCCTTTTACACTATTGTGAGGCAGTGTGCTGGCATGGATAGGCACTGTAGTGGCATGGATAGGCACTGTAGTGCCACGGATGAGCAGTGTAGTGGCATGGATGGGCACTGTAGTGGCATGGATGGGCAGTGTAGTGGCATGGATGATCAGTGTAGTGGCATGGATGGGCACTGTAGTGGCACGGATGGGCAGTGTAGTGGCATGGATGGGCACTGTAGTGGCATGGATGTGTCATGGATGAGAACTGATGTGGTATGGATGAGGAAGAATGAGTCACAAATGAGCCGTGGATGGGGATAGATGAGCACGGATGGGGGTGACTGAGCACGGATGGGGATGGATGAGCACAGATGGGGATGGATGATCACGGATGGGGATGACAGAGCACAAATGAGGATAGATGAGCACGGATGGGGATGACTGAGCATGGCTGGGTGGGTGAGCACGGCTGGGTGAGGATGGCTGGATGGGTGGCTGAGCACGGATGGATGAGCATGGATGGGGTGAGCATGGCTGGGTGAGGATGGCTGGATGGATGAGCATGGATGGGTGGCTGAGCATGGATGGGGTGAGGATGGCTGGGTGGGGTGAGGATGGCTGGATGGATGAGCATGGATGGGTGGCTGAGCATGGATGGGGTGAGGATGGTTGGATGTGGTGAGGATGGCTGGATGGATGAGCATGGATGGATGGCTGAGCATGGATGGGGTGAGGATGGTTGGATGTGGTGAGGATGGCTGGATGGATGAGCATGGATCGGTGGATGGGTGGCTGAGCATGGATGGGGTGAGGATGGCTGGGTGGGGTGAGGATGGTTGGATGGGGTGAGGATGGCTGGGGTGAGGATGGTTGGAT
>BLSH010207280.1:222962-244730 GCA_018402905.1 Glandirana rugosa
ACAAAAATTTACTTAGTCTCCACATCCAGCTTTTATCTGGCAAAAAATGTCAATCGGCTGTCGAAAAGGAGCAACATTAACAGTAAGAATTTCGGATGACAAGCTGTCGAATGACAATTCCTGCCTGAAATTCGCATCGTGTGTACGGGCCTTAAGGCCTCATACACACGGACGTTTTTTGACGCCGGCATTTTCTGGCGTTTTTTGCAGCTCTCCATGTTAGTCAATGGCCCCATAAAAACGTCGGCGTTTTTGAGCTGTAGATGGCGCCGGCGTTAGTGAGCTGAAAGCAGAACCCGCGGCCATCGCGTTCTGAGGCTGTAACGTTTTGCCGTTTTTTGACGCCGACGCCGCAAAACACCAACAAACGCCAACTAAAGCCAACTAATATTGTACCGGCGTTATCTGGCGTTTTTTAAAAAAAACGCCTATTGACGCCGATGCTCACTAACGCCGATGCATAACGCCGAAAAACGCAGATTTTTTTTCCTTGATGTCGGGCCCGACGTTTTGTTTATTTTTCAAGAAACGTCCGTGTGTATGAGGCCTAAGAGTCAGGAAAGTAAACATGCGCACTGCTGAAAAATTATTTGTTGTCGTTTCATTTGTTTGTCTTTGTTTCGTTTTTCGGGTAATGCGTTACGATCACAATTCATAAATTTGGAAATTCGTAAATTCGAAAATTCGGAAATTCTAAAATTCTAAAATTTGAAAATCCGAATACGGTACTGCATACACCAGCGCCCTCACACCTCTGGCCACATACAGTACTGCATAGACAAACAGTGACTGTGGAACGAGTTATCTGAGTTTCCATTGTTTCCTATGGGGAAACTTGCTTGGATATACAAGTGATTTGGATTACAAGCATTCTCCTGGAACTGATTCTGCTCGTAATTTAAGGTTCCACTGTAGTTTGTTTTTCAGCCCTGATGAAGGAGGAATGAGCTCCAAAAATGTGATGGCTTCAGTTACACCTTATCTGTTCACACTTAGTAATGAAAACCCCACATGGGTTCTAAATGTAGCACTACCCCCACATGGGCTGCTGGTGACCGTCTCTCCCCTACTCCTGCACAGCCAGGCAACACGCATTCTCCACATGCATCCAGACACAAGAAGTCAGTCCCTTGGCTTTGTTTTTGATGTTTTATTAGGGGTAACAACTTGGATGGGATGAAGGGGTTTAAGGGATGCCCAACTTGAAACAAACAGCAAAAAGGGACAACTTTCCACTTCTGTACAAAAAGAACCCAAACTGCTTCCTTTCCTCACACAGTCCTTAGTGGATTTAGTAGCAAAAGTCTATTACAGACTAGGAGCTCTGAGCCCCTGCTCTGGAAATAGCACATAAAAATGAGGCTTTCCATGCAGGAGTGTATTCTCTCCCGACGTAGAACTGATCCCGGCTACACTGCTTGCATGCACTACCAGCCCTCCTGGCTGCTCTGAAGATCTCCCACGACAAGGGATAAAGGGTTAAGCACAACAATGTCCTTTAGAAGGCCGTCTCTCCCCCTGTGGATCCCTAAGTGTGCTGATTTACTCACTCTGTCCTTCTTGCTCCCACTGCTCCCAGGCAAGATTCCAAATCAAACCACACTGCTGAATGGATCCTCCTGAACCAGCCCAAGCCCAGCCTGGAGCTGGGGTCTCCCCTAGACCTAGAAGACCCCTCCTAGGCCACGACAGCCTCCTCCTCAGCACTCCACCCGACTCCTCTGCTAGGGTGACTCATCCCTATTTAAGGGTTTGCCTGGCCACCCTGCCTGGACAAAACGCCTGGGGATTGACCACATTCCCCTAAGTATGCAGATCAGGCCTCCACCCACTTACTTCTAGAAGTGTCTCCAAACTTCCAGAACCAGGGGGAGGCACCAGGGCCTTGCCTGTATAAATCATCCAGCCTGACCTGCAATAGACCCTGACCCAGATTCCAGATTCACACTTACCATGAGTCAAATACTGTAGCCTGTACTTTACTACTAGCACACTAGAGGGTGCTACATAAGCAATCGCCATTCCATCACAAACTAAAAAAAAAGTTCTTAATAGAAAAACGTTCTAAAATATGGTTTAAAGCAAATATCAATTTTTTTAATATATATATTTCACTTGCCTTCTTTATCAGAGGGCATTCTATCTCCAGTATTGAATTTTCTGTACATCTGAAGCAAATCTTGCCCGTTCTTTAAATTTAATTCACAAAGCTGTTTCCTATATTTGATGTCTGTTGTGTTTACGCGCTCAGGACCTCTGGGTCAATGTAATAAATAATACAGCCGCAGCCTCAGATATTTACCTTTTTATTCATTTTTAACTGGAGTTCTGCTTAAGGACGGTGTATGCCTGGCCAAACCTTAACACCTTAATGGCATCTATCCTAAATACCTCTATAGTCCCCTATGGCAAGGTTTCACAATCAAACAACCAACATATTATGAATAGAGATGAGCGAACCTGAACTGTAAAGTTCGGGTTCGTATCGAACTTTGGGGTGTCCGTGACCCGAACCCGGACATTTGAAAAAAAGTTTGGGTTTGAGTTCTGGGTTCGGGTATTTGATCCCGCCTGTTGAATAGCTGCAGGGCAGCCAATCAACAAGCGTTTCACTGGTTTTCCCTAGAAGCCATCACAGCCATGCCTACTAATGGCATGGCTGTGATTGGCCAGTGCATCATGTGACCCAGACTCTATATGAGGCTGGAGTCACAGTGCTGCATGTCACATGCTCTCAGGATAGTGTAGGGAGACGATGCTGCCGGTGCTGTGAGGGACAGATTGCAGATAGATAGATAGGTAGAGATTACTACTGCTTTTAGGGACAGATTGCAGATCTCATCCTGCATTACAGAAAGATCTGACTGGACTAAGTAGAGTCTACTGCTTAAAGGGACAGATTATTGTTCTAAAATCATCTCCTAGTTCTATAGGGAGAGGTTCCTGCTGTTGCTGTGAGGGACAGATTATTGTTCTAAAAGCATTTTGCAGCCCTCTAGCACTTTCCAGGACTCTTTTACAGTCATTTTTGTGCCGAAAAGTTTGAGTCCCCATTGAATTCAATGGGGTTTGTGTTGAAGTTCGGGTCAAGTTCGGTACCGAACCCGGACTTTTTTCCGAAGTTCGGCCGAACCCACCGAACCCAAACATCCACGGGTTCGCTCAACTCTAATTATGAATATTTTTTGTAGGAGGTCCCATTTGTCTTTTTAGCCTTCTGTACCTCGTAAATTAGGCGTGCTTGGTGTCTAAAGGATTCATATCATCTTATACATCGGTGTAACCACTTTTTATGTAGGTAACACCCTCACAGTAGGAGTTAAGGAAAATGAATTAGAAACGAGAATATGAGATGTTTGAATGTTCAGTTTTTGGTTAAAACCCACAGCCACAGGTTTTGTTTTGCTCATTGGACTGTTAACAGCAGGGTAATGTATGACAGGTCCTCATTAGGAGTCTTTGGAGGACTGAGGCTAGTGAATCTGCTTTCTCACAAATGTGCCTTAAACTAGGATATGTTTTGTCAAATCTTCTATAAATGCCTATCACTGACATGGGATATAAATCTGAACACTGAACCTTGAACATTTGCCTTACTAACTGGGAACCGCTCTCAGCCAATCAAGAAGCGCCGGTATGTTACCAGTTTCCTGATTGGCAGAAAAGACAGGCGATCCTATTAGACGCCTATCTCGGAGGAGAAGGAGGATGTCGCTGGAGCATGGACAGCATGCTCTCTGCTCGCGGGCTCTGCACACTGCCATCATGCTACTAGATGGGGTAAGTACAGGCTTTATCCTGACCTCGAGGTGGGGGGGTGTCAGCAATGTACCCCACCTGTGATACTGCCTGCAATGTACCCCGACCTGTGACATTGGCTGCAATGCACCCCCCCCCCCCACCTGTGATATTGGCTGAAATTTACCCCACCAGTCATATTGGCTGCAATGTACCCCACCTGTGACATTGGCTGCAATGTACCCCACCTGTGATATTGGCTGCAATGTACCCCACCTGTGATATTGGCTGCAATGTACCCCACCTGTGATATTGGCTGCAATGTACCCCACCTGTGATATTGACTGCAATATACTGTGTCCTGTGATGCTGAGCTGTATACTGTGTCCTGTGATACTGAGCTGTATACTGTGTCCTGTGATGCTTAGCTGTATACTGTGTCCTGTGATGATGAGCTGTATACTGTGTCCTGTGATGCTTAGCTGTATACTCTATCCTGTGATGCTGAGCTGTATACTGTGTCCTGTGATGCTGGGGCTGTATACTGTGCCCTGTGATGCTGGGGCTGTATACTGTGTCCTGTGGTGCTGAGCTGTATACTGTGTCCTGTGATGTTGAGCTGTATACTGTGCCCTGTGATGCTGAGCTGTATACTGTGTCCTGTGATGCAGAGCTGTATACTGTGTCCTGTGATGCTGAGCTGTATACTGTGTCCTGTGATGTTGAGCTGTATACTGTGTCCTGTGGTGCTGAGCTGTATACTGTGTCATGTGATGTTGAGCTGTATACTGTGTCCTGTGATGCAGAGCTGTATACTGTGTCCTGTGATGCTGGGGCTGTATACTGTGTCCTGTGATGCAGAGCTGTATACTGTGTCCTGTGATGCTGAGCTGTATACTGTGTCCTGTGATGCTGAGCTGTATACTGTGATGCTGAGCTGTATACCGTGTCCTGTGATGCTGAGCTGTATACTGTGTCCTGTGGTGCTGAGCTGTATACTGTTTCCTGTGATGTTGAGCTGTATACTATGTCCTGTGATGCTGAGCTGTGTACTCCTGACACAATACAGGAATACAGGGGACGGAGTGGGTGGATTCTATAAGGGGTGGGACTTATGAGAAGTAGGGGGGTCAAAAAGGAAGGGAGGGGCCTGGCACCCCCCATCCTAAACTTCACCAGCCGCCACTGGACTTGCATATTTTAGTGGAAATGAGGGTAGTGAAGTATATAGCTCCACCTCCCCATTATCTCCACCATGTTTGGGGTTCATCAGACCTCATTGTTGTCACAAGCTCAGAACGATGGTTTTGGACAGTATAGAGGAGGGTTAAAGTGGTTCTAAAGGCTGAAGTTTTTTTCCTTTATGCATACTAAAAAACCTTCTGTGTGCAGTAGTGCCCCCCCCCCCAATACTTATCTGAGCCCCCTCTCCATCCAGCAATGTGCACAAGAGCATCGGCTCTCCAGGGGCTCTCTCTCCTCATTGGCTCAGACAGACGGCTTGGGTGCCCCATTGCTGCTTGCCCTGGGGGCACCCGGCAGGAGGCAGGGGCCGGGAGCAGATGGGGTAAGTACAGGCTTTATCCTGACTTCGAGGTGGGGGGGTGTCAGCAATGTGTCCCACTGGTTTTCTGCAGACTTTTCCAGACAGTACATGGGGGTACCTGAGTCCCACTGGCTCCCTCCAGACTCTTCCGGACAGTAGATGGGCGTACCTGAATCCCATTGGTTTCTGCCAGTTCTGTGCTGATTGTACTGCTGGACATCTTCCGATATGGAAGGAAAGTAAGCATGACGTGTCTTTTATCTGCTGCATTAAGTTTCCTTGGCCGGCCACGGCATCTACGCTCCCCAACGTTACCCGACCACCGCATATATGCTCCTCAACGTTGCCCCAGCATTGGTGTCCTCAATGCTGAAGAATCCAGGCAGATACCCATCCATCATGCCATACCATCAGGTGGGTGTGTGATTGGCCCCAAATTTGGTTTCAACCCAAAGTCTAGTTACACATTAAATATTGATTTGATTTAGATTTTCCTTCTGTTCGCTGACTTTGCATTTTTGCAAATTAATAAAAATGAACAATTTAAATAAAGTTTTTTGAAAGCATTCTTACTTTACAGCATTTATTCACACATGCTTAAAACTTTTAATATATAAAATATTTTTAATATAGATATAAATTTTTAATTTATCGCTTGCAATCTTTTGGCAAATCTGTTGAAGAAGCTGTACTCCACCATGATGCTCAGTGCCTTATCGGGAAGTGTAGTTTATTTTTAGCAGGCAACTATTTTTTGATGGTATTAAGTCTTTACCAGAGAATATTTTGTTACCTTTTTTCAATAGTATTCCTTGTATGTTGTGTATTTCAAAGATCTGACTCTATGACAAACCGGCTGGAGAAGATACAGCTATAATTTATTGAGTTTTATTTATCCCTCCAGTATATTGCATTGGTGTAAGGCGTAGTATTGCTCTAACGACCGTCTTTCTTATTTCCGGGCAGGATTCATGACAGTCGCCATGAAGAGGATGCTGTTGGTGTTGTGTTCATAGATTATGGAAATGAATGGACGGTCAATATTTATCGCTTCAAATGGCATGCTTATAAACGTTACCGCTACCACTGCGGCAGCCACGGTCCCTTTTTCATCCACTTCCAGGACAGCCTGGTGTACGGCCTGCAATATAACAATATACATAATAGCATCAGCAAATAATCAGCAAATACCCCCCTCCCAGCTGTAGTTCTCTAGGATTATTGGCATTGGGGTAATGGGAAATTGCATGTAAAGACCGAGTCCATAAGATAAGGAAGAGAACCAGAAGGTTGATTAGTTGGAGATCGCTATAACGATCAAAACTGGCTTGACGCATTTCACTGTTCAGCACCCAATCACATAAACATAAGGCAGGGGCATTTTCTGAAAGCAGTGGCCCCTTGTGCAAAATCATAATTTGGACCCTTCTGCCCGACAAAAAAAGTGCAGGGCGTGGTTTAAATGGATGCAGGGTTCAGGGGTAAAGAAGTAAATGATGAAAAGGTTCAGTAATAAGTGCCACAGAGTTCCGGGGTCAGTAGTAAGTGATGCAGAGTTCAGAGGTTAGGAGTAAGTGATGCAGAGTTTAGGGGTCAGTAGTAAGTGATGCAGAGTTCAGGGGTCAGTAGTAAGTGATGCAGAGTTCAGAGGTTAGGAGTAAGTGATGCAAAGTTTAGGGGTCAGTAGTAAGTGATGCAGAGTTCAGGGGTCAGTAGCAAGTGATGCAGAGTTCAGGGGTCAGGAGTAAGTGATGCAGAGTTCAGGGGTCAGTAGTAAGTGATGCAGAATTCTGGGGTCAGTAGTAAGTGATACAGAGTTCAGAGGTCAGTAGTAAGTGACACAGAGTTCAGGGGTCTGTAGTAAGTGATGCATAGTTCAGGGGTCACTATTGAGTGATGCATAGTTCAGGGGTCACTATTAAGTGATGCAGAGTTCAAGGGTCTATACTAAGTGGTGCAGAGTTCAGGGGTAACTATTAAGTGATGCAGAGTTCAAGGGTCTATACTAAGTGATGCAGAGTTCAGGGGTCAGTAGTAAGTGATGCAGAGTTCAGGGGTCAGTAGCAAGTGATGCAGACTTCAGGGGTCAGGAGTAAGTGATGCAGAGTTCAGGGGTCAGGAGTAAGTGATGCAGAGTTCAGGGGTCAATAGTGAGTAATTCAGAGTTCAGGGATCAGGAGTAAGTGATGCAGAGTTCAGGGGTCAGTAACAAGTGATGCAGACTTCAGGGGTCAGGAGTAAGTGATGCAGAGTTCAGAGGTCAGGAGTAAGTGATGAAGAGTTCTGGGGTCAGTAATAAGTGATACAGAGTTCAGAGGTCAGTAGTAAGTGACACAGAGTTCAGGGGTCTGTAGCAAGTGATGCATAGTTCAGGGGTCACTATTAAGTGGTGCAGAGTTCAAGGGTCTATACTAAGTGATGCAGAGTTCAGGGGTCAGTAGTAAGTGATGCAGAGTTCAGGGGTCATTAGTAAGTGATGCAGAGTTCAGGGGTCAGTAGTAAGTGATGCAGAGTTCAGAGATCAGGAGTAAGAGATGCAGAGTTCAGGGGTCAAGAGTAAGTGATGCAGAGTACAGGGGTCAGTAGTAAGTGATGTGAAGTTCAGGGGCCATTATTAAGTGATGCAGAGTTCCGGGGTCAGCAGTAAGTGATGCAGAGTTCAGGGGTCAGTAGTAAGTGATGCAGAGTTCAGAGGTCAGTAGTATATGATGCAGAGTTTAGGGGTCAGTAGTAAGTGATGCAGAGTTCAGAGGTCTGGAGTAAGTGGTGCAGAGTTCAGGGGTCAGTAGTAAGTGATGCAGAGTTTAGAGGTTAGTAGTAAGTGATGCAGAGTTCAGAGGTCTGGAGTAAGTGGTGCAGAGTTCAAGGTCAGTAGTAAGTGACACAGAGTTCAGGGGTCTGTAGTAAGTGACACATAGTTCAGGGGTCAGTAGTAAGTGATTCAGAGTTCAGGGGTCAGGGATAAGTGATGCAGAGTTCTGGGGTTAGGAGTAAGTGATGCAGAGTTTAGGGGTGAGTAGTACGTGATGCAGAGTTCAGGGGTCAGTAGTAAGTGACTCAGAGGTCAGTAGTAAATGACGCAGAGCTCAGGGGCAGGAATAAGTCGTGCAGAGTTCAAGGGTCATTAGTAAGTAACGCAGAGTTCAGGGGTCAGGAGTAAGTAACGCAGGGTTCAGGGGTCAGGAGTAAGTGATTCAGGGGTCAGGAGTAAGTGATGCAGAGTTCAGGGGTCTGTAGTAAGTGACACATAGTTCAGGGGTCAGTAGTAAGTGATTCAGAGTTCAGAGGTCTGGAGTAAGTGGTGCAGAGTTCAGGGGTCAATAGTAAGTGATGCAGAGTTCAGAGGTCTGGAGTAAGTGATGCAGAGTTTTGGGGTCAGTAGTAAGTGATGCAGAGTTCAGGGGTCAGGGATAAGTGATGCAGAGTTCTGGGGTTAGGAGTAAGTGATGCAGAGTTTAGGGGTGAGTAGTACGTGATGCAGAGTTCAGGGGTCAGTAGTAAGTGATGCAGAGTTCAGGGGTCAGGAGTAAGTGATGCAGAGTTCAGGGGTCAGGAGTAAGTGATGCAGAGTTCAGGGGTCAGGAGTAAGTGATGCAGAGTTCAGGGGTCATGAATAAGTGATTTGGAGTTCAGGGTTCAGGAGTAAGTGATGCAGAGTTCAGGGGTCAGGAGTAAGTGATGCAGAGTTCAGAGGTTAGTAGTAAGGGATGCAGAGTTCAGAGGTCAGTAGTAAATGATGCAGAGCTCAGGGGGCAGGAATAAGTGGTGCAGAATTCAAGGGTCATTAGTAAGTAACGCAGAGTTCAGGGGACAGGAGTAAGTAACACAGAGTTCAGGGGTCAGGAGTAAGTGATGCAGAGTTCAGGGGTCAGGAGTAAGTGATTCAGGGTTCAGGAGTCAGGAGTAAGTGATGCAGAGTTCAGGGGTCAGGAGTAAGTGATGCAGAGTTCAGAGGTCAGCAGTAAGGGACACAGAGCTCAGGGGGAAGGAATAAGTGGTGCAGAGTTCAGGGGTCATTAGTAAGTGATGCAGAGTTCAGAGGTCAGTATTAAGTAACGCAGAGTTCAGGGGTCAGGAGTAAGTGATGCAGAGTTCAGGGGTCAGGAGTAAGTGACGCAGAGTTCAGAGGTCAGTAGTAAGTGACACAGAGCTCAGGGGGCAGGAATAAGTGGTGCAGAGTTCAGGGGTCATTAGTAAGTGATGCAGAGTTCAGAGGTCAGTAGTAAGTAACACAGAGTTCAGGGGTCAGGAGTAAGTGATGCAGAGTTTAGGGATCAGGAGTAAGTGATGCAGAGTTCAGGGGTCAGGAGTAAGTGATGCAGAGTTCAGGGGTCAAGAGTAAGTGATGCAGAGTTCAGGGGCCAGGAGTAAGTGATGCAGAGTTCAGGGGTCAGGAGTAAGTGATGCAGACTTCAGGGGTCAGGAGTAAGGGATTCAGTGTTCAAGGATCAGGAGTAAGTGACGCAGAGTTCAGAGGTCAGTAGTAAAAGACGCAGAGCTCAGGGGCAGGAATAAGTGGTGCAGAGTTCAAGGGTCATTAGTAAGTAACGCAGAGTTCAAGGGTCAGGAGTAAGTAACGCAGGGTTCAGGGGTCAGGAGTAAGTGATTCAGGGGTCAGGAGTAAGTGATGCAGAGTTCAGGGGTCAGGAGTAAGTGACTCAGAGGTCAGTAGTAAATGACGCAGAGCTCAGGGGCAGGAATAAGTGGTGCAGAGTTCAAGGGTCATTAGTAAGTAACGCAGAGTTCAGGGGTCAGGAGTAAGTAACGCAGGGTTCAGGGGTCAGGAGGAAGTGATTCAGGGGTCAGGAGTAAGTGATGCAGAGTTCAGGGGTCAGGAGTAAGTGACACAGAGTTCAGAGGTCAGTAGTAAATGACGCAGAGCTCAGGGGCAGGAATAAGTGGTGCAGAGTTCAAGGATCATTAGTAAGTAATGCCGAGTTCAGGGGTCAGGAGTAAGTAACGCAGGGTTCAGGGGTCAGGAGTAAGTGATGCAGAGTTCAGGAATCAGGAGTAAGTGATTCGGAGTTCAGGGGTCAGTAGTAAGTGATGCAGAATTCAGGGGCCAGGAGTAAGTGATGCAGAGCTCAGGGGGCAGGAGTAAGTGATGCAGAGCTCAGGGGGCAGGAATAAGTGTGACGCAGAGCTCAGGGGGCAGGAATAAGTGGTGCAGAGTTTAGTTTATAAGATGTTTTTTCTGGTTCCATGTGTCTAATGATCATTACTGAACCTCCCAGTTATGTTATGTTATATATTTTGGTGAATCAGTGACTTATAGGTAGCCCCCCCCCCCCCCCCCACTCCTTCTCTAATTCTTGGCCTTCCAGACTCCTTGATATGATTGTTCTTCAGTGGACATCGATGGCAGGACTACCAGCTATCTAATTAGAGGATGGAAGGTCAGGGGTGACACCATATACACTGGCCAAATATACAGTACCAAATAATAATGAGAAGGAAAGAATATGCTCCTACCTTTTCAACTTTTAGGTGAACCTCAGAAGTGATTCCAAGGAAGTCGGCCTCTTTGGAGAAGGCAATGCCCATGCCACATGCCTGCATGGCCTCCCTTAGGTCTATAGTTGAACTGATAGAGAACTTAGGCACATAGAGATCAATGTATCTATAATAAAACAAATGGTCTCCATGAAGCCTATATGCACCAATACTGATTGAGACATCAGCCAAAATGATAAACAGGGGCAACTCCTCCACAAAGGCAAATATACAGTTCAGGCAGTCATGCAGAGACTTTTAAACCCGGCAAAATAATTGTGAAGCCAGGCATGAAAGGTAACCAATAATAGATAGCAGCTTGAAGAAATGGACATCTTCAAGTGGAATGCTTCTTTGCCTAAAACAAGTTACAAACCTTAATCATTACCAATATCTATGCAGCGAGGGGGATATACATTGAATGGATTGTTTTAGAAGATCTTCACACTACACTGTTGATAAATCTACAGCTATATACATGTATTATAATCCAATTTCTCAATCCAGGTGTCAAGGTGGACTTTTTTTTTTCAATAAAGGTTGAGAACTTCTGAATTTCAGGTACTTCCTCTCTTCCTCCACCCGTTGCCACCTTCCCTCCCAAATAAATGCCAGAAATGCTCCCTTAATGGCCATTTCCCAAATCTTCCACCATCCTCGCTGCAAGAGGATCCTTCTTCGGGCATCCACATCGCTGCCGGGGTGAAGCGGGCACCTCTGTTGACTGTCCAGCATTGGGAACTTCTGAAACCTCCAGTGGATGATGGAGTGCCAGTGGTCATCATACCCAGAAGCAGAACCATTGAGGAACATGGCTGGAGGTGTTAGGCGAGTATAACGGAGCTTTAGAAATTATCCCTTAAAAAACAAATCTGGGGACAGGAAAGCATTTGTTTTGCCTGGAGAGGGGCTTTAAATCAATGTAGTGTGAGCGCCTACTGAAGTAACCCATTGTATCCAATCAAGTAGGTTCTTATACTGCAATATTGTTGGTAAATCTAAAGGACATTGGAAAATTTGATTGCAATGTGTCCCCAGCTTAAATAGAACCTGTCAGGAGAGAAGTATGGAGGCTGTAATTTCTGACCAGTGTTGGCTGGTGCTCAATTTTCTTGGGAGGGGTGGCCTCCCCAGCCAGTCGACCATCCCCCCCTCCCCGGCGCTTGCTGGCTTGCTCACTGCTTTTGATTGCCACATCGCTCGCCCATTGCCAACCAGACCCCCCTGCCAGCCCTGCACTTACCTCATCCAAGTCACAGATTTGGCGGCTTACCCCCCTGCGTCTCCTCCCGTGCCCTGATGGTCCTTTCTTCTCCCAGCCAATCAGGGCTAAGGACTTGTGGCAAATTGGGTCTTAGGACTCACGGCCAATTGGGTCTCAGGACCCGCTTCCTGATTGGCTGAGAGGAGAAACAGGAAGACATTAGCGAATATTAATTTGCTAATGTCAAACAACCGGGTAGGCTCGGGACGAAGTGCTCTGCACCCCAAGCCCACCCTTTTTGAAGCCAATTAGAGCCTCAGGCTAAAAGAACAAACATTGGCATCCGTGCATCCAGCACCCTACATGTAGATTAGGGGCTGGGTGCATTGATTATGGGGGCGGCGCCCCTGCACCATGTATGAGCAGCCGCCACTTTCTCTGACAATGCCGGAGCCATTGCATACACTGTACGGCAGGAACTGAGCCTCCCAACCACTTTTCATAGCCATACTCCCTCACTGGATTAATGTCCACCAAATGTAACCCATCCTAGACTGACTAATATCCACTAAGAATTACTCAACTATTTTTTGAATTGACTCTACTGTATATTGGTTTCTTTATCACCTTTTCCTTTATTTACCCTTTTCCTCAGTCCAACACCACAAAGCACTTCTGCACCTAGTTGTACATGGAACTGAACACACGTTGTGACTTCTAATCATCACCATTAGTGCACCACCATTAAAGGGCCCCAACAATAGCCGGCAGAAGAAACCATCCAGAGATTGCCCCTTCTATCTTCCTCAATTTGCCTAAATGTCACCATCTGTGACCTTTCTCGTGCTGTTAGGCCTATAGAAGGCTTTCAGGCTGTAGAGCAGGCAAACTTGGACCTAGCATGGTCACCCCAGCGGGCAGTGTAGTTCCAGGGGTTTAGACTTATCCACTGTTTAGGCTGCCCTTGTTGCACCTTCATGCTGATCCTCAGGCAATACTGTGAGTCACTAACCGGATACACCCGTGCAGGTAACGACCAAATTTATTTTAACTTTACCAATTTCACCACCAAATCTTGTGCCCCACCAACCTCTGAGCTATGTAGTTCTGATCTTGTGTATTCTTCCTCACACAAACTAAATATATGTCAGTTTCCCTCATCTAACAGAGAAAATACTCCTACTGCAAGACTTATTCTAACTTCCAGCTGACATATGGCAAGCCAGAAAAAAAAGATATGTTTTATGTAATTATGATTTTATGTTTGAATAAAACCACATTTGCCTGCAGTTTTCTTCTCTTACTCATTGCTGAGTGATGTCCTCCATCGCTGTATGGTCTTGGCAGAAAATCCTCGCTCTACCTCTTGGATCTTGCCTGGCTCTGCCATGGCGATTATCATGGATGCATTATCCTTGTATGGAAGCTCCACCACTGTACAAGGAAGCTTTGTGTCGTGGTAAATGTTGTAGTAACCCGTGCGATACATCATTGGAACGTCTACCTCTGTGTTCTTATCAACAAAGAACTTCCCAATGCTTGTACTATCTGGATTGAAAGGTTCCTGCCATTCTCCTAAAAATAAAATATTAAACACTAAAATAAATAATAAAATGAAATCTCTGATTAATAGGCAAAATAACTCTAACATTGATAAGTAATGAAACTATATAACAAAGTGTGATTGATATGTGGAGCCAAAAATGTAGGGGTCACCAGCTCTTGGGCATCCAATTGACCAATCAGACCTCCCACAAACCCACATTTACTACTTTCTTGAAAGCTGAAGTTACAACCATCCCATTAGTCAGTACAGTGCTCAGATGAAATCCATGTCCTGGTCCCCCCTCCTCTGAGCCCCCCTGATCTCCACATAGAAATATCAATGAAGTGTGTTGGCTCTGTCCCTGCCACTGACGTCATCCCTCCAGGACTTCCGGTTTCCGCATTCCATGCCTCGCCCTGGTTGTTCCTGTCTGTAGCCGGCTATACATACAGGACCCCGGACTTTCCATCTGGCTATACCGTTTAGTACCTGTGATGGATGTTTCCACTGGAAAACCCCCCTCCCCTTATCTACAGACGATCTTCTACTATGCTCCTTGCTTCCTCCACCATGGGAGTTGCTTACACGTTGCTTTTAATAAATATTTGGTCTGCACTTAGAGCGCCTCTTCTCTCTTGTTTTCCGTACAGTGTTTGGGACTCTGCTCTGGTCCCCCCAAGAGGAGGACCTGGTGCCACCATCCCTGCCATCCCAACTGGTTATGCTACCAGCCTTTTATGGACTAATTCTTTTATAGACTTATGGACTTTGAGGACTGTGCTATCTCAGGTGTTGAGCCTTACACTTGTTGCTCAATGTGGAGACATTGAAACGCGTCACTTGATTGGCCCATGGTAGCTGACGTCACTTCCGGGACTTCTGAACCCCCGGTTTGCTCCTTTACACTGCGTTCCAAGCTGGTTCCGGGGACAGCCTGTGAGGGACTGTCACACGGCCGGGTGGTCCTCTCCCTATCTGCCGGATACACACCCTGCCAGCACTGCTTTTTCCCAGAAGAAGTGACTACGCCTGCCCTAGAATGGCTTACTTCTACATGCCTGTTACTACTAATGTTTTGTGAGCACCTATTTGGCTGCTTGTAATAAATTCAGCTTGCATTCCATACTACACTTAGTCTAGCGCACCTTGTTTTTTCTTCCATTGTTTCCTGGAGTTGCTTCACTCTCAGGGGAACTGCCACAAGTGTACTTATATCTACAGGATATCTACAGGATATACTTTGAGTTATGGATGCTTATGAACTTTTTTGATACATTTGATAAGATTTACTTATTTACCCCAAAGCCTCCAGGCAACTGGCGCCATTCTTTTTCTCTTATATAACTGCCTTTCATAGCCATACTCTCTCACTGGGTTAATGTTCACCACATGTAACCCATCCTAGACAGACTAATATCCACTAAGGATTACTCTACATTTTTAAAATTTACTCTATATTCATTTTTTCAACACCTTTCCCTTGTTTACTCTTTTCCTAAAACCACCACAAATCACTCCTGCACCTAGTTATACTTTGAATTGAATGCAGGTTGTGACTTCTAATCATCACCATTTGTGCACCACCTTTAAATGGCCCCAACAATAGTTGGTGAGGTTTACACTTATCCCCTGTTTAAGCTACCCTTGTTGCTCCTTCAGTGACCATGTTACTGTTTAAGCTGACTTTGGACTCTATATTAGTTTCTTCAACACTTTTTCCTTGTTACCCTTTTCCTCAACCCACCACCACAAAACACTCCAGCACCTAGTTGTACTTGGAACTGAATGCAGGTTGTGACTTCTAATCATCACCCTTTGTGCACCACCTATAAAGGAACCCAGCAATAGCTGGCAAAAGAAACCATCCAAAGACTGCCTCTTCTATCATTCTTCAACACCTTTTCCTTTTTACCCTTTTCCTCAATCCACCACCACAAAGCATCCCTGCACCTAGTTGTACTAGGAACTGTATGCAGGTTGTGACTTCTAATAATCACCATTTGTGCACCACCTTTTAAAGGACCCCAACAATTGCTGGCAGAAGAAACCATCCAATGACTGCCTCTTCTATCATTCTTCAACACCTTTTCCTTATTTACCCTTTTCCTCAATCCACCACCACAAAGCATCCCTGCACCTAGTTGTACTAGGAACTGAATGCAGGTTGTGACTTCTAATAATCACCATTTGTGCACCACCTTTTAAAGGACCCCAACAATTGCTGGCAGAAGAAACCATCCAATGACTGCCTCTTCTATCTTCCTCAATTATCCTAAATTTTACCATCTGTGACCTGTAGAGCAGGCAGATTTGGACCTAGCAGGGTCACCCCAGTGCACTAGTGGTCAGTTTAGTTCTGGAAGTTTAGACTTATCCACTGTTTAAGCTGCCATTGTTGCTCCTTCAGTGATCATGTTGTTGTTTAAGCTGACCTGACCTGGTGTATAGTGATGAAGAAATAGGCCCAAGTACCATCTCCGGTTATTGCATGTGTTATTTTGTATAACCCTACCCCTAATTATATAAAGTGTACTATCCTGTTCTACCTACTGACCAGTTTTATATTATTTTTAGATCTGATGCCTATTATATGGTTAAGGTCTATGAGTTGGTCTAGAAGTTTCTAGCCTTAATATATAAGGTTTTACGCTTCAACTGGGTGTTTGTCCATTTTTTTGAGACTGGGTTGGTGCCAAACTTTGAGTTGTGTGAATTTACCTGGGCGTGTCGGAGAGGTTGTCAGAAGGCCCATTGAACTAGCAGCTCCTTAGGGAGTGCGCTACAGTTATAATGTAGTCATTCTCAACCAGGGCTCCTCTAGAGATTGCTAGGGGTTCCTGGAGCCATGGCTGATTGACCTCTCATATGATAGTGCTTGCATAGATTCTGGGCCAAAACCACTTGACAGAGCCAGTGTGTAGGCAGCTGCCAAGTGTATTCTTTGTATGTTGCATTTGTAATGTGCTATTTAGTACAGTAGGCGTTAATATGTTGTCTGTTGTTTGGCCTGTGGTGCTTCAATAGCAGGAAGGGGTTGGGCCAGTGGTTGGTTGGAGATTGAGATGGAATTTTAGGGCCTAAAGAAAGAAAGGATTCATCAACTTTCTAATATATATAGACCATAGTTTGTGGACTCCATAACTTTCCTACAGACTAAAAAATATACACTGATTTTGGTTATTTTGGATTATTTGGGTTATTTTTACCAAAGAAATGTAGCAGACTACATTTTGACCTAAATTTTTGAAGAAAAATTCCTTTTTTGCAAAATTTTATAACAGAAACTAAGAAAAAATAATGTTTTTGCAAAATTTTCTGTATTTTTCCACTTAAAAAAAAAACCCAGTGGTGATTAACCACTTGCTTACGGGGCACTTAAACCCCCCTCCTGCCTAGACCAATTTTCAGTTTTCAGCACTGCCACTCTATGAAGGACAATTGCGCGGTCATGTGGCGTTGTACCCAAACAAAATTGACATAATTTTTTCCCCACAATTAGAGCTTTCTTTTGGTGGTATTTGATCCACCTCTGCGGTTTTTATTTTTTGCGCTGTAAACAAAAAAAGAGCGACAATTTTAAAAAACTAACACATTTTTTTTTTTACTTTTTGCTATAATAAATATTCAAAAATAAAAAATAAAAAAACATCAGTTTTGGTCGATATTTATTCTTCTACATATTTTTGGTAAAAAAAAATTCAATAAGCGTATATTGATTGGGTTGTGCAAAAGTTATAGCGTCTACAAAGAGAATTGGTTTATCGCGGTTTTATTATTATTTTTTTTTTTTACTGGTAATGGCGGCGATCTGTGATTTTTATCGGGACTGCGACATTGTGGCGGACCTGTCGGACATTTTTGACACTTTTTTGGGAACAATGACATTTATACAGCGATCAGATCTAAAAATAGCCACTGATTACTGTATAAATGTCATTGGCAGGGAAGGGGTGAACACTAAGGGGGCGATCATGGGGTTAAATGTGTTCCCTCACTGCGTTCTAACTGTGAGGGGGCGGGGCTGACAGGGACATAACAGATCGAACCTGATTCTGATGACAGGGATCAGTAGATCTGTCATGCCCACCCTCACAGAGGGGGGAACCGCCATGCTTACATCGGCGGTTCCCCATTCTGGCTCTCTGTTACATGATCGCGGGTCTCCAGCAGACATAAAGTC
The DNA here is from genome assembly GCA_018402905.1 of Glandirana rugosa. NCBI lineage: Eukaryota > Metazoa > Chordata > Amphibia > Anura > Ranidae > Glandirana > Glandirana rugosa. The sequence continues at coordinate 240,670 of BLSH010207280.1, forward strand.
CGCCCAAACCCGCGGGAATGCTCACGCAGCGGCTGTGAGTGCACGTCTGGAGAGCGCTAAGAGGCGGACATCAATTGACGGCGCCCTGGCAATTCAGATCCATGCTGTAGCCGTCAATCGATTATAGCGCGGATCTCAAGTGGTTAAAGCGGAGCTGCTGACTTTTAATAAACAGTAACTTACCTGTCTCCCGGTCCAGCGACGGCTGCTCCCGAAGCCTCGCTCGTCTCCCCCCCTCCTCCCGAAGGCCCCGCCATTCCTAGTGTGGGCACCCGACCCGGCTTCACGGCCAGGCACCCACTGCGCATGCGCGAGTCGCGCTGCGCATTCCTAGTGGCCAGGCAATTCTTCTGGGACCTGTGACATGTCCCAGAAGATTGCCAGGAGGAAGGGGCCGCCTAGGAGGAGAGGAGGAGTCGCTTAGGCGGCCCCAAGGCGGAAGGTGGAAGAGGGACAGGAAGTCCCTGTGAAACCTGGGGACACACTCCCCCCCCCCAAAAAAAATGACATGCCAAATGTGGCATGTAAGGGGGCGAGGAGTGCTTAAAGCGGAAGTTCCATTTTTGGGTGGAACTCTGCTTTAACCACTTGCCGACGGCTGATCGGCAAATGACGGCGACAAAGTGGATCTGTAACGCGGATCGCCTTCATATGACGGCGGCCGTGAGATTGAGCCTAGTGAGCGTGCGCGCACCGCTGGAGGCACGCCCGCACGCTCACTGTGTCCGGGGAGGGCCAGGGAGCGGGTGCGGCGGAGTCGATCTCTGCCGGCTACCCGCGATGCCCCCCCCGGAGTGAAAGAACGGAGGTCGGTGTAAGTAAAAACGGACCTCCGTTCTGTGAGAGGGGGAAGGGCTGTGATCACAGCCTTCCTCTACATGGAGGCAGTGACCACTTCCCTTCCCCAGCTAGGGCAGTCCCCCCACAGTAAGAACACGCCCAGGGAACACAGTTAACCCTTAGAGCGCCCCCTGCAGGTTAACCCCTTCACTGCCAATGGCATTTACACAGTAATCAGTGCATTTTTATAGCACTGATCGCTGTATAAATGCCAATGGTCCCAAAAAAGTGTCAAAATGGTCCGACATGTCCACCCCAATATCGCAGTACCGCTAAAAATCGCAGATCATCGCCATTACTAGTAAAAAATAAAAAAAAAATAAAAACCCCAGAAATGAATTCTCATCATCCGTAAACGCAGCCACTTTTGCGCAAACCAATCAGTAAATGCCGATTGCGATTTTTTTTATCACAAATATGAGGAAGAATATAAATCGGTCAAAAACGGTGAAAAAAAATGTTTTTTTATATTTTTTTTTTGGATTTGTATTTTAGCAAAAAGTAAGAAATTTGGGTTTTTTTTGCAAAATTGTCGCTCTTCTTTTGTTTATAGCGGCAATCAGAAATGACGCAGAGGTGATCAAATACCACCAAAAGAAAGCTCTGTTTGTGGGAAAAAAAGGATGCAAATTTCGTTTGGGTACAACGTCGCACGACCGCGCAATTGTCAGTTAAAGCGACGCAGCGCCGTATCGCAAAAAGGGCTCCGGTCCTAAAGCTGGAAATCCTTCCGGGGCTGAAGTGGTTAAATACCACCAAAAGAAAGCTCAATTTGTGTGAAAAAAATGATAAAAATGTAATTTGCATACAGTGTTGCATGACCGAACGATTGCCAGTTACAATAGCACAATGCCGAATAGCAAAAAATGCCCTGGTCATGAAGGGGGTAAAACCTTTCTGTGATCAAGTGATTAACCAATTCAATATCTGGCACTTTTGCCCCCTTCCTGCCCTGGCCAAATTTCAGCTTTCAGCACTGTTGCACTTTGCGTGACAATTGCGCGGTCATGCTACACTGTACCCAAACGAAATATTTATCATTTTGGTCACACAAGTAGAGCTTTCTTTTCGTGGTATTTAATCACCACAGTTTTTTTTATTTTTTGCTAAATAAATGAGAAAAGGCAAAACATTAAGAAAAAAAAACACAATCTTCTGTTTTTCTGTTATAAACTTTTTCAGATAAATAATTGTTCTTCATATATTTAGGCCAAAATGTATTCTGCTACATTTCTTTGGTAAAAATAACGCTGATCAGCCGAGACACTTATCAGTCATCGGCTGTGTCCACCACGCGGCCACGCAGGAGGCTCCTTCCAAGAGGACATCATATGACGTCCATCCGGAACGTCTAAAGTCCCACTCGCCCATCAAATTCCCATAGGCCGGGTGGGAACTGGCTAAATAAAACCTTAACTTTCTGTGTTTAACATATCAGACAGCTTCAGAAATGTTACAATATTCTTCACGTACACTAAAAACAGCAAAAACAACTTGTGACTAGAGTTGAGCGAACCCGAACTGTAAAGTTTGGGTTCGTACCGAACTTTGTGGTGTCCGTGACCCGGACCCGAACCCGGACATTTGAAAAAAAGTTTGGGTTCGAGTTCTGGGTTCGGGTATTTGATCAAGCATGTTGAATAGCTGCAGGGCAGCCAATCAACAAGCGTTTCACTTGGTTGCCCTTAGAAGCCATCACAGCCATGCCTACTAATGGCATGGCTGTGATTGGCCAGTGCATCATGTGACCCAGCCTCTGTATAAGCTGGAGTCACAGTGCTGTCTGGGTAGTGTAGGGAGAGGATGCTGCCGGCGCTGTGAGGGACAGATTGCAGATATAATAACATCTCATCAATCTGATTGTGGACTAGGTAGAGATTACTACTACTACTGCTTTGAGGGACAGATAGCAGATCTCATCCTGCATTACAGAACGATCTGATTGTGGACTAGGTAGAGATTACTACTTCTACTGCTTTGAGGGACAGATTGCAGATCTAATAACATCTCATCCTGCATTACAGAACGATCTGATTGTGGACTAGGTAGAGTCTACTGCTTGGAGGGACAGATTATTGTTCTAAAATCATCGCCTACTCCTATAGGGTCAGGTTCCTGCTGTTGCTGTAAGGGACAGATTATTGTTCTAAAATCATTTTACTTCCTTTTGCAGCCCTCTAGCACTTTCCAGGACTTTTTTACAGTCATTTTTGTGCCGAAAAGTTTGGTTCCCCATTGACTTCAATGGGGTTCGGGGTAAAGATCGGGACAACCCAGAGTTTTTCCCGAAGTTCGGCCGAACCCGAACATCCAGGTGTTCGCTCAACTCTACTTGTGCCCTGATACTGTATTACAGGGGCGTTGCTAGGTCTACAAAAGATCTGAGGCTAGAGCCCATAGTAGCAAAGTAGAGTCATACGCTTGAGCGGGCATACACATATATATATATATATATATATATATATATATATATATATATAAACATCGTTACATTTCTGCGGATCCCCCTTATATCAGGGTCCCCAGAGAGCACCCCCATTTACATCAGTGTCCCCAGAGAGCCCCTTCCTTACATCTGGGTCCCCAGAGAGTCCCTTCCTTACAACAGGGTCCCCAGAGAGCCCCTTCTTTACATCAGGGTCCACAGAGAGCCCCTTCCTTACATCTGGGTCCCCAGAGAGTCCCTTCCTTACAACAGGGTCCCCAGAGAGCCCCTTCCTTACATCAGGGTCTCCAGAGAGCCCCTTCTTTACATCACAGCCCCCAGAGAGCCCCTTCCTTACATCAGGGTCCACAGAGAGCCTCTTCCTTACATCAGGGTCCACAGAGAGCCCCACCTTACATCAGGGTCCCCAGAGAACCCCCCTATACATCAGGGTCCCCAGAGAACCTCCCTATATATCAGGGTCCCTAGAGTTCCTCCCCATACATCAGGGTACCCAGAGAGCCTCCCCATACATCAGGTGGAGGCGAGGGCCGAGCCGGAACCCGTGCTAACACGGCTCAGTCTGCCCCTGCCTCCTGCATTCCGGACCGAGACATACCTGCAAATTGCAGAACTGCACCCACTCGGTAAGAGACTCGGGGCTGTAGCCCCAATAGCCACCCCCTAGCAACGCCCCTGCTGTATTCTATAATTTGCTCCAGCTGCCTCCTTCTTACCCTTAAACAGAACATAGTTGATCAGAACCATCTGAGTGTCTTTATGAAGGCCCTTGATA
>BLSH010207280.1:254794-276372 GCA_018402905.1 Glandirana rugosa
CCCGACCCGTTATAATCGCTGAGTGAATGTGGTAATTCGACCCGGATAGGATTCCTTCCCCCGGACCTCGACGTCGAGGTTATCGGGGGATACAATGAGGTCGGGATTAGTGTCGAATAACTCGTGACCCCCCAACACATCACGTCCCTGGAGGTCGACAACGTTTTGATGTTCAGGGTAGTAGGAGACGGAGACCCCCAGTACGAACACCAACAGTCTCAGAACGGTACGGAGTGCCCTGAACATCAAGACGTTGTAGACCTCCAGGCGATTAACGTATAGGGACCACGGTGAAACTAGATAGCCAACTGGTGGTCGGCGGTGACCCATGGTGCATAGGGACCCTGCACTACACAACCCCCCAGTGCTCAATAAGCTGTGATTAGGGCTGGAGTAACATAGGGGGCTATTGGAGCTGCAGCTCCAGGCCCCCTTCCTTAGGATAGGCCCAGCTTAATGGTGTAAGTGAGTCGCTAATATTGCCCAGCCCTGCTCTGTATACAGTGTACACATGATTGGTATTTAAATTGCGACAGCATATTTCATTTAACAGAGAAAGGTTTGCATTTTTAATGTATTTATTTCCATAAAAAGGCCCCACCATAATTCTCAGCACCAAGCCCATGGTGTTCTTAATCCGGTCCTGCCTGGGCCCCATACAGGAGGACTGGTGGTACCCCCTTATCTATGGTCCTGGGTGCCCCCCAGGGCAAGTGGCTTTCTCTGGGGGGCACTGCTAGAGTGAGAGGAGCAAGGAGCACCAGCAGGGGACCTGAAAAGAAGAGGATCGGAGCTGCTCTGTGCAAAACCATTACACAGAGCAGGTAAGTATAACATGAATGTTTATTAAAAAAAAAAAAAATCTTTAATACCATTTAATATTTTGAGTTCCGTCCAGGTACCCATCCATGGAGGACCATTTTGTCTAAGAGTCACCTTACCAGAACCAGCGAGCTTCTCGGAAAATTCCCTTGTGATTGATTATTTGGAAAAAATCTTAAAATCCCAGCGTCCCCCTAAATATGCCTTCATCTGGGATCACCCGGCAGGGATGGAATAATGTATTTGTGATATAGGCTGGGGCCGTTCTAAAATTTATATAAACACTAAAACTCATATAGAAAGTTTTACTCTATCTGAGCTTTTTATTATATTATATTATTATCATATTATATTTTATTACATTATTATTATATTATATTTTATTACATTATTATCCTATTATATTTTATTACTTTATTATTATATTATATTTTATTAAATTATTATCATATTATATTTTATTACTTTATTATTATATTATATTTTATTACATTATTATCATATTATATTTTATTACTTTATTATTACATTATATTTGATTACATTATTATCATATTATATTGTATTGCTTTATTATTATATTATATTTTATTACATTATTATCATATTATATTTTATTACTTTATTATTATATTATATTTTATTACATTATCATATTATATTTTATTACTTTATTATTATATTATATTTTATTACTTTATTATCATATTATATTTGATTACATTATTATCATATTATATTTTATTGCTTTATTATTATATTATATTATATTGCATTATTATCATATTATATTTTATTGATTTATTATTATATTATATTTTATTACATTATTATCATAGTATATTTTATTACTTTATTATTATATTATATTTGATTACATTATTATCATATTATATTTTATTACTTTATTATTATATTATATTTGATGACATTGTTATTATTATTATATTATATTTGATTACATTATTATTATTATTATATTTTATTAGATTTTTTTATGGAAAAAAAGGGGGAGAGTGGAAGACAGGAACATAAAGCAGAACAAAGATAAGGAGTAAGATAAGGAGTAATGCTGTGTATATAGGCGTTGGTAGACCTTTATATAATAGAAGGTCATTTCTCTCCGGTGGTGGGGGGATTATACAAAGAACCGGTTGGGTTGCACCAATGGTAAAGAAGCATTGTCTGCAAGAAACCAAGGAGACTTTGTATTGTTGGACTTTTGGGTTTCCTAATACACAGAAATTACATTGTCAGCTGAGATAATTGTCGCTGTTTAATAGCAGTGGGTGGTAAATTCTGCGTGGGGGATTATTGGCAGCAGCCTACCTGCTATCAGTGACATTTATAATAAGAGGGGTGCAAAGGGCTTTCAATATCACAAGGGGCTCAACCCATTGTGCTCATGGACTGTTTGTCTCCCTCACTCATCTTAGAATGTGTTATTTCACCAAAAGAGTAGTTGATGCTTGGAATAGTCTTCCATCAGAGGTAGTATGTCAGTCAATAGTAAGTGGATTCAAACTTGGGACAAACATAGATCTATACTCCAAAAAAGTAAAAAAAAAAAAATATATATATATATATATAAAATTTGCCACAACACGCGTGGCACATTTACAAAAAGGTACAAGGCTCTTTCTGGCACTTTTTGTTTACAAGTTTAGTAAATTTTACTAGAAAATGACTTGCAACCCCCAAAAATTATATATATATATTTTTAGCAGTGACCCTAAAGAATAAAATGGTGATTGTTGCAATTTTTTACGTCACGCGGTATTCGCACAGCGGCTTTGCAATCACAATTTTTTGGAAAAGAATACACTTTAAACCAATTGCCGATTTTGCAAAAAAAAAAAAAAACATATTTCTTACTTTTTGCTAAAATACAAATCCAAAAAAAAAAAACATATATAAAAAAAAACATTTTTCTTTCCTCGGTTTTGTCCGATTTATATTCTTCCTCATATTTTTCTTAAAAAAAAAATCGCAATCGGCGTTTATTGATTGGTTTGCGCAAAAGTCGCCGCATTTCCAAACCATGAGAATTCATTTCTGGGGGGGGGTTTAATATTTTACTAGTAATGGTGGCGATCTGCAATTTTTATCGGGACTGCGATATTGCAGCGGACATGTCGGAGCATTTTGAAACTTTGCAGGACTTTTTTTAGCGCCCTGCAAGCACACCGCCCCAGTGTGAAAGCACTCAGACTTTCACATTGGCGTGGATTGGGGGAGTTTTTCAGGCGCTGTACAGGCGGTAGTTTTAGCGCTAAAGCGCCTGAAAAACATCCATGTGTGAAAGGGGTCTTAACCTTTGATCTAAAGCAAAAAACTTGGCTCACAACCAGCATGACCTTGTCCCATAACAGGGTTTAAAGTCCCCACCTGCTTGAGGAGTCCAGAGCAAAGGGCACCTCCACTCAGCAGAGTCTCAGTAGCCCAAGTGTGCCCTGCTCCACAGCAAACTTCATGGACAACTGATAGCTGCTTCCTGCCCATTTCAGACCTCTCTCACAGGTGGGTAAACTCTTTCAGGACCAAAGCACTTTTAGGCTACTTTCAGATTGGAGCGGTACCCACGGTCACGGTAAAACCCCGCTAGTTTTAGTGGAGTTTTACCAGCGATAGGGCTCTGCTATGCGGGCGGGAGCGCAGCGCTTTTAACCCCCCACAATGGGTTAAAAAGGGGTTAAAAGTGCCGGCGCTCAGCGCTACCGAGGCGGTGTGCAGCCGCTTCGGCAGCGCTTGCCATTCATTTCAATGGCAGGGGCGGTAGAGGAGCGGTATATTACCGCTCCCCTCACCGCCCCAAAGATGCTGCTTGCAGGACTTTTTGTAACGTCCTGCTAGCGCACCGCCCCAGTGTGAAAGCGCTCAGGGCTTTCACATTGGGGTGGATTGGGGGGGACTTTTGAGGCGCTTTACAGACGCTATTTTTAGCTAAATAGCGTCTGTAAAACGCTCCAGTGTGAAAGCAGCCTTAGTCAGGGTTAGAAGCAGAGGCGTTGCTAGGGGGTGGCTATTGGGGCTATAGCCCCGAGTCTGGGGCCCATAGCCCTGGGTCTCTTACAGGGTGGGTGCAGTTCTGCAATTAGCAGGTATGTCCTGGTCTGGAATGCAGACTGTGTTTATGTGTATATATATATATACATATATTTATTACTATTATTATTTATTTTATTACATGTACAAGTTACAAGCGTACGTCTGTCTTTCTTTACTTCGCTGCTATGGGCTCTAGCCCCAGATCTTTTGTAGACCTAGCAAAGCCCCTGGTTAGAAGCATTTTTCCTCCCAGAAACTCTCTGAGTCCCCAAATTCTGGGTCATATCTCAGGACTGAATAACCCTTGTAAAACTACAGGTCAGTTTTTCCTCTTTCCCGGATCACCCCAAAATCCCTCATCCTGCACAAGCGACAGGATTCCCTGCTTGTTCATCCCCTCAAAGGGATTGTAATCCAAACAGCCCGGACACATACCATCCAGGACCTATCCCTGGTGCCCTGGGCATTACTGGCCTGCCTCAATGAAGAGGTGTCCAGGGCAATGTGGGACACTCTGCAGTGTACCCTATAGAGGGCATCAGCATTCTAGTGTTGTTTTCCAGGCCTATGTTTCACCAGTAATTTAAACTCTTGTAGGGCCAAGCGCCACCCAGCTACCCTGGCATTCATGTGTTTGTTCAGTCTCATCCAGGTCGGTGGGGCATGGCCCAATGGAATTTCGTGCCAAGGAGAAAATAGCATAGTGAGTCTAAAGTCCCTCCACTTGATGGCCAAGCACTCTCGCTCCATTAAGCTGTAATTATTTTCAGTGTTCATCAAATTCCTGCTAAGAAAGAATGCAGGGCATTCCTCCTCATTGACTTCTTGAGATAGCATGGCTTCTAAGCTGAAGGCTTCAGTTTGGGTAAAAATTTCCTTGAAAAAAAAATCAACCAGCACTGAAAACTGGCAAACAGCTGCTTTAAGCTCCAGAAAAGCCTCCTCAGCCTTGTCATTCACTAAACCATGGCTGACTTCTTACATTTTCTCAAGTCAGTCAGTAGTGGAGCAATAGTGGCAAAGTTGGGGACAAACCATCGGCAGTGCCCAACTATGCTCAGGAATGCCCAGACCTGTTTCTTTGTGATGGGTGGGACCAAGCCTGGATAGCCTTTTCTTTCTTCGTCTGAAGCTCCACCAAACTCCTACCCACAATGTACCCCAAGTATTCGTTATTTTCCGTTTGTCAGGGAAATCGTATGCATAGTCGTGCACAGACGTGCATGAAGTTGTGCAGTTGCTAATAAGAATTCTTGAGTGACAACTAGACATTCCTGACTCACTTTAAACTGGCTCCAAAAACCAGAAGATTGCTAAGTGGTCGTCATCTTCTACCAGATCAGATATAGTGACTGCAGGCTCCTGGGGAGAGCAGATATAGTGACTGCAGACTCTTGGGGAGAGCAGATATAGTGACTGCAGGGTCCTGGGGAGAGCAGATATAGTGACTGCAGGCTCCTGGGGAGAGCAGATATAGTGACTGCAGGTTCCTGGGGAGAGCAGATATAGTGACTGCAGAGTCCTGGGGAGAGCAAATATAGTGACTGCAGAGTCCTGGGAAGAGCAGATATAGTGACTGCAGGCTCCTGGGGAGAGCAGATATAGTGACTGCAGGCTCCTGGGGAGAGCAGATATAGTGACTGCAGGCTCCTGGGGAGAGCAGATATAGTGACTGCAGGCTCCTGGGGAGTGCAGATATAGTGACTGCAGGCTCCTGGGGAGAGCAGATATAATGACTGCAGGCTCCTGAGGAGATCAGATATAGTGACTGCAGGCTCCTGGGGAGAGCAGATATAGTGACTGCAGACTCCTGGGGAGAGCAGATATAGTGACTGCAGGCTCCTGGGGAGAGCAGATATAGTGAGTGCAAGCTCTTGGGTTTAGTAACACTTGAATCACTGCAATGTACGTAGATCACCCAGAGGGGAGGGGTTCAATGGAAGTGGCTTTAGGCCGGGTTTCTCTGCCTCCCAATTCCCATGACAGGAGGATGTGACGTCTCACAATGGAGCGGGTCGACCCCCCGCGGCAGCGCAGTCATAGATTGGAAAGGGTCCTGCGTGTCTTTGGCTCTGAATCAGGAGAAATTTGGATTTGATTCTCGCCTGAATCGGTGACCAGGGGAGCATCGGACCCCCTGCTATGCACTGCGGCCCCAGGAAGTGTGAATCCGGCCTGACACTTTAATGCATGCAGGGGCATCATGGCACTGCCCTCAGATTGCTGATATTTAAAGTGATACAAAAATCTCTTTCTTTTATCTAAAAATAATAAACGTCATACTTTCCTCCTCTGTGTGATGGAGCAGCCCGGATCCTCCTCTTCTTGGGTCGCTCTTTTGGCTCTCCCGGCCCCTCCCCCCTCACGCATGCCCCCTGCAGCAAGCAGCTTGCTATAGGGGCACTGGAGCTGAGCCACAGACACAGAGCCATGGCTAGGCCCCCCCCCTCCCCCTCTCTCCTCATTGGCTCACTGACTTTGATTGATAGCAGCAGGAGCCAATGGTGCCCCGCTGCTGTTTTAGCCAATGAGGAGGGAGAGTTCCGGGCAGCCGAGCCTCTCCTGGATAGAGAGGGGGCTCAGGTAAGTGTTAGAGGGGCTGAGGGGGGCAGCGGCACACAGAAGGCTTTTTATCTTGGTGCACAGAATGCACCTTCTGCCTTTACAACCCCTTTAACATTCTTTATGTTTCCTTTTATGTCAATTCAAATTCACTTTTTTAAAAGTTAACGTTTTAAAAATAACGAGGGAGGTTTTTGGCACAAGAACACATCTAGGGTGGTTGAAGGGGAATTCTGCAACCCCCGGGGGCTATTTAAACCATTTAAAACCACCTGCATGTCACCATTCCCATAGACCAGGGGTCTCCAAACTTTCTAATCAAAGGGGCAGTTTACTGTTCTTTAGACTTTAGGGGGGCCGCACTAGGGCCAGTGGCAGAAGAAAATATCCTGATGTCCAGTGGGAGTAAATAGTGTGCCATCTTTGGTGCCAATGGAAACAATTTTGTCCCATCATTGGTGTCAGTGGGAGGAATAGTGCCCCATCATTGGTGTCAGTGGGAGGAATAGTGCCCCATCATTGGTGTCAGTGGGAGGAATAGTGCCCCATCATTGGTGTCAGTGGGAGGAATTGTGCCCCATCATTGGTGTCAGTGGGGAGAATTGTGCCCTTTGGATGGTGTCAGTATGAGGAATAGTGCCCCATCTTTGGTGCCAATGGAAACAATTTTGTCCCATCATTGGTGTTAGTATGCGGGATAGTGCCCCATCATTGGTGTCAGTGGGAGGAATAGTGCCCCATCATTGGTATCAGTGGGAGGAATAGTGCCCCATCATTGGTGTCAGTGGGAGGAATAGTGCCCCATCATTGGTGTCAGTGGGAGGAATAGTGCCCCATCATTGGTGTCAGTGGGAGGAATCGTGCCCCATCATTGGTATCGATGGAAGGAATTATGCCCCATTTTTGTTGTCAGTTGGAGAAATTGTGCCCTTCTGATGGTGTCAGTTGGAGGAGGAGTTCCCCACTGTTGGGGTCAGCAGCATGAACTATGCCCCACTGTAGGTGTCAGTCGATGGAATGGTGTCCCAAGGGCCAAATAAAAACAAAAAAGGGGCCACATTTTGGAGACCACTGGCATAGACCATCTCCATAATTGTCCAATATGTCCTGATTATCAATAAAATTAAAACTCTTATTTTCACCCATCTCTGCTTTTCTGAAGAAGGATTTATTTATATCACTCACAGCATCTTGGCAAATCTATTGAGAGAAAATTTACCCCGCCATGGTGCCCAGGGCCTTAAAGGGAAGGAAAGTTTATTTTCAGCAGGCAACTATTTTTATTTTACGTTATTATTAATATTTATCAGAAAATATTTAGTTACTTTTTTTATAGCATTCCATGTATGTTGTGTTATAATTCTGAGAATTATGCTAGAAAGTTCTGACGATATGACGGCTGGAGAAGCTTTTATTTATTGAGATTTATTGAACCCGCGGGAATATTCCATCGGTGAGGCGCGGCGTCCTTCTGCTTCATTTCTTGGAAGGATTCATGACGGTGGCCATGAAGAGGATGCTGTTGGTTTTGTGCTCCCAGATGATGGAAATGAATGGACGATTAATTTGTAGATTTTCGAATAACGATAATGGAACCATTTCCAAAGCGGTGGCTCCGGCGGCCACGGTCCCTTTTTCGTCCACTTCCAGGACAGCCTTGTGAACGGCCTGCAATATAATAATATATTTTAGTGCTGCACCACTTCAGTATCTCGAGCATGAATGGCGTTCACATCCCCCCAACTTCCCCCCCACGGATTTGCAGACAGGGCTATGGGTCCCAGAAAGCCCTGCTGCACAGCATACACTATATTGTCAAAAGTATTGGGACGCCTGCCTTTACACGCACGTGACCTTTAATGGCATCCCAGTCTTAGTCCATAGGGTTCAATATTGAGTTGGCCCACCCTTTGTAGCTATAACAGCTTCACCTCTTCTGGGAAGGCCGTCCACAAGGTTTAGGAGTGTCTATGGGAATTTTTCACCATTCTTCCAGAGGTCAGGCACTGATGTTGGATGAGAAGGCCTGGCTCACAGTCTCCGCTCTAATTCATCCCAAAGGTGGAACATTTGACAGAAGGCTCATCCCTACCTCTTAATTCCCCTTTCATTTGACTTTGCCCACTCCAGCCCTGCCATATTTTGATATTTTTGGGGCATGCACATATGTCTGGAAGGGTCTTGGCAGAGCCCTTTGGGCAAATCTACTCTCCCATGGGGAATTTTCTGCACATGAACAAACGTGGCAGCGGTGGACCTTCCATAACAGCCTGGCTTTGCACATTCGTACTGGAAATCCATGCATGCTCAGATGTGCAGGAAATCTGTGCAGATACACTATATTGTCAAAAGTATTGGGGCGCCTGCCTTTACATGCACATGAACTGTAATGGCATCCCAGTCTTAGTCTATAGGGTTCAATACTGAGTTGGCACACCCTTTGCGCATTTGTGAGGCCAGGCACTGATGTTAGATGAGAAGGCCTGGCTCGCAATCTCCACTGTAATTCATCCCAAAGGTGTTCTATCGGGTTGAGGTCAGGACTCTGTGCAGGCCAGTCAAGTTCCTACACCCCAAACTCGCTCATCCATGTCTTTATGGACCGTGCTTTGTGCAGTGGTGCGCAGTCATGTTGGAACAGGAAGGGGCCATCCCCAAACGTTTCCCACAATGTTGGGAGCATGAAATTGTCCAAAATGTCTTGGTCTGCTGACACCTTAAGAGTTCCCTTCACTGGAACTAAGGGGCCAAGCCCAACCCCTGAAAAACAACTCCACACCATAATCCCCCCCTCCACCAAATGATTTGGGCCAGTGCACAAAGCAAGGTCCATAAAGACATGGATGAGTGAGTTTGTGGAGGAACTTGAGTCCTGATCTCAAACCGATAGAACACCTTGTTGATTGCGAGCCAGGCCTTCAGGTCCAACATCAGTGCCTGACCTCACAAATGCGCAAAGGGTGGGCCATCTCAATATTGAACCCTACAAACTAAGACTGAGATACCATTACTGTTCATTTGCATGTAAAGGCAGGCGCCCAAATACATTTGACAATATAGTGTATCTGCAGAGGTTTCCTGCACATCTGAGCATGCATGGTCAAACATTCCCATAGACACTCCTAAACCTTGTGGACGGCCTTCCCAGAAGAGGTGAAGCTGTTATAGCTGCAAAGGGTGGGGCCAACTCAATATTGAACCCTACAGACTAAGACTGGGATGCCATTAAAGTTCATGTGCGTGTAAAGGCAGGCGTCCCAATACTTTTGACAATACTGTGTATAGTTTTCTTGCACATCTGAGCATGCATGGATTTCCTCTACCAGGTTGTTATGGAAATTCAACCATTGCCATGTATGTTCATGTGCAGAAAATTCCCCAATATGAGAGTAGATTTACCCAAAGGGCTCTGCCAAGACCCTTCATTCAGATCATCTGTGTTTGCCCCACAAATATCAGAACATGGCAGCGCTGGAGTGGGCAGAGCCAAATGAAAGGGGAATTATGAGGTAGGGAGCCTAATGTTTGGTCCTTCAGCCCAATGTCCCACAATGTCAATGACTAGAACACGAGGCCAACAATTCAAAGATAAAAATGATACTGTTTCTGTAAATTGTGATATGCCAGTAAGTTATTTTTTAATGCAGCCTTGTGATGTTTACTGAAAGGTCCACTGTCTGGACGAATGCTGCTATCGCTTGCCACAAGCTGATTAGAAAAGACTATCCCATCCCAGTATGCTGTAGAGAAGAATTCTTGCTCTCCGTAAGGAAACAGTGGTCTCTCTGCAGCGGTCCAGGACACCCCTCACTGAGTCAGACCTACAGCTCCAGAATCGAGAAAGTTCACATTATCTGCTGATAACAAGCGATGAGCCAACAGTTGACGTGTCGCTAAACCCCCGATTATACAAAACGATGAATAAATGGTGTATTCCATGCAGTTCATACTCACTCAGTCACTATGGGATACGTTTTCTGTATTCTGCAAAAATCCTGGTTGATCCTGCTGCTCTCTATCTCCCCCTTCAGTCCATGTCCCCAATGCAGATAGGGATTTTGCAGAGCAGTGTTGGCAGCTCTGCACATGCTCAGTTTTCAGTGAGTTTCTATGCTGAGCATTTCCTCCCTATCACATCTGAGCAGCCCCTGTGACTATAGAGTCACACGTGTGGGCGTATACTCAATGACAGCCCACTCCCTCCCTCTTCCTCCATGCCCACTAAACACAATGAAGGGGCGGGATATTACACGAGGATTGATGGAGGCTTCACCTCCCTCTTATTCTAAGACACAGACTGGAGGGGCGTGACACCAAATTTAACACACCTGCTCCCCATTCACATCTGAGACCTTGTAACACTAACGAGTCACATGACACCGGAGAGGGAAAATGGCTAATTGGGCCCAATTTGGACGTTTTCACTTAGGGGTGTACTGACTTTTGTTGCCAGTGGTTTAGACATTAATGGCTGTGTGTTGAGTTATTTTGAGGGGGCAGCAAATTTACACTGTTATACAAGCTGTGCACTCACTACTTTACATTGTAGCAAAGTGTCAGCTCTCAGTGTTGTCACATGAAAAGATAGAATAAAATACTTACTTTTGTGAGCTACTGTAAATATGTCTCCTTAAAGTCATTCTAAAGGAAAGAATTTAAAAAATGCATAGGTGCGAACCAGGCCTTATTCTGCTAAATTTGGTCTGGGTCACGGGTGTCAGATAGGGGCAAGGCCCCCCCCCCTGGAATCAGGGATCGGATCGGGGGTTGCCCACTAGGTCCTTATCCTCTTGGGCTATGTATGAAGTCTCTGATTGTCTTGTGTGCCATATCCACAGTCTCAGACCATCTCCTGTACTATGTCTACAGTCTCTGACCGTCTCCTGTACTATGTCTGCAGTCTCTGATCATCTCCTGTAGTATGTCTGCAGTCTCTGACCATCTCTTGTACTATGTCTGCAGTCTCTGACCATCTCTTGTACTATGTCTGCAGTCTCTGACCGTCTCCTGTAGTATGTCTGCAGTCTCTGACCATCTCCTGTACTATGTCTGCAGTCTCTGACCATCTCCTGTACCATGTCTGCAGTCTCTGACCATCTCCTGTACCATATCTGCAGTCTCTGACCATCTCCTGTACTATGTCTGCAGTCTCTGACCGTGATAATGTGATAATGTCAAAAAGCGGCATAGCATGGGTGACCTTAAAATGATGCCCCCCCTGAAAACATTTCTGCGAACGCCCATGGTCTGGGTATCCTTCATCAGTGACCCCCTTCCTAACCCTTCTACATTTTCATTCCAAAATCTACAATTCTTGGGCTTCCAGATTTCTTGCTGAAGAAAGAAAGAAAAACTCTTACCTTTCCAACTTTTAGGCAAATATCACGAGTGATTCCGGGGAACTTGGCATATTTAGAGAAGGCAGTTCTGATGCCAAGTGCTCGCAAAACCTCCTTTAGGTCTGTAGTAGAACTGATGGAGAATTTAGGCACAGAGAGTTCAATGTACCTACAAAGGGAAAAAAATAGCCATCATGAAGCCCATATGGACCAAAGCTGATGGAGGCATCAGCCATTATGATAAAGTGGAGCAACTTCAACCACAAAGCCAAATATACAGTTGAGGGACTGATATAGAGACTTCTGAACCTGGCAAACGATTTATGAAGCCACGCATGAAAGGTTCCCTGCATTACATAGCAGTCTGAAGAAATGGGCAACTTCAAGTGAAATGCTCCTTCAGCTAGTTTTTAGATCTGGGTTTCTGGACCAGGATTCCATGGAACCCTAGAGTTCCTCCAGAGGTTGCTAGAGGTTCCTTGAGCAATCAGCAATTTCTGCCCACTGACACCATTGATCTTTGTAACTTACCTTAGAACGAAGCCCTCCAGCGGCGCCCGCACACCGCTGATATCTTTCCCGGTGTTTCTTCGGTGTTCGCGGGCTCTGGTGCTGTGATTGGCTGGAGCCGCGATGACGTCACCCCCAGGAGCCACCGATCATGGCATGGGCCCTAAAGAAACGGCATGGGCGGCTGTTTCTTCAGAGCCTAATCAGCGACGTATACAGTAAATATCTTCAATATGGTGCAAGTTTAGAGATACTTGGAGTACCTTTAGGTAAGCTTTATTATAGACTTACCTAGAAGTACAAACAAAATAGGGGAGTTTACTTCCTCTTTAAATTGTGAGGCCATATATATGTGTAATAAATGTAAACACTTCTGTGCTGATAGCATGGACCCTGCATGCACCAAGCACAGTTACCGGCAGGTACTAGATAGATAAATGGAATAAAATATTTACAAAAATGTGAGGGGTGTACATACTTTTGTGAGATACTGTATATACATATATATATATATATTTTTTTTTTTCTTTTACAATTTTTTTTCTAACACACTGCTACCAGAGCAATACCATACTACTCTGGGGAAGTGATCAAGCGCTTTTTTTTCTTTACACATTATGATTGCTTATACCAGTGATTTTCATTGGTATAAGCAAACATTTTTTACAGAATGAAACTGGTTCATTCAGTGTTTTTGTTGTGATTAGCTGTGCCTGGCCAGAGCTAATCACATGGTACAGATGGGCTGTGATTGGCCCTGTCTGTTCCATGCAATCACTGTGACCAATCACAGCTAGCAACACAATTGTATACAATGGATGTCATGAAAGGAATCCATCCATAGTTTACAATTGTCATGTGATCTGCTGTAATTGGTCACAGTGATCACATGGTACTGGCACCGATCTGGTAGACGCAGCCAATGGCAGATTGCACTGCTGTGCGGCCCCCACGGGCGTGTGAAAGGCACATTCTGGGAGGATATAATATGATGCCCCCCCCCGGAACAACGGGAGCACCATTATTCTGGGAGGATGTCATATGAGGTGTTAAATTTACCTGTTTCACCATCAAATCTTGTACTCTACCTACCTTTGAGCTACATGGCATAGTATCAGTGGCAAAAAACACTTCAGACCCCACAGCTTGTGCCCTTTTCTCACCTTCTGCTTGCCCTCATGCCACCTCCTGCTTGACTTTTTCCTGCCTCCTGCCGGCTCTTTGAGTCACCAGTCAACATTACAGGGTTTCTAGAGCTGGTCTTGAGTGTTCTTCCTCACGTAAGCTAAAAAAAGTGTACACTAGTTTCCAGGGGTGGCCAGAGCTAAATATTTTTTGTGGGGGGGGGGCGACAAACTAATGCCACCCACCCCCGCCCCTGGGGAGATGGACAGGAAGGCGGCGGTCACCACAAGAACCCCCCTGCAGGAGTCGGATGGAGGACAGGGAGGTGGAGATCGCCGCAAGCACAGTGCTCCGCTCCCTGAGCCCACCCTTTTTTGGAGCTAGAGTCTCAGGCTCTAATCATGTGCTCCAAAAAAAATAACCATTGGAACCCATGCGTCCAGTGCCCTACATGTAGATTAGGGGCACAGATTAGGGGGGGGGGGCATATAGACGGGCCGCCACTGCTTTTTTCCCTTAGGCCCCTTTCACACTGGGGCTGGCGGGCGGTAGCGGTAAATCCCCGCTAGTCTCAGCGGGGATTTAGCACTGTTATAGAAGCGCTACGGCGCCGCTATGCAGGCGGGTGCGGGGCACTTTTAACCCCCCACAAGGGGTTAAAACGGGGTTAAAAGTGCCGGTGCGCCGCGCTACCGAGGCGGTGTGCAGCCGCTTCGGAAGTGCTGCCCCATTGTTTTCAATGGGCAGGGGCGGTGGAGGAGCGGTGCATCACCGCTCACAGCACTGCCCCAAAGATGCTGCTTGCAGGACTATTTGTAACGTCCTGCAAGCGCACCGCCCCAGTGTGAAAACACTCCGGCTTTCACATTGGGGTGGGTGGGGAGGGATTTTTGAGGCGCTTTACAGGCGCTATTTTTAGCTAAATAGCACCTGTAAAACGCCTCAGTATGAAAGGGGCCTTAGACATGTGCACTGCCGAAAAATGTGTTCATTTTAGTTTCTTTGTTTTTTTTTTTTTTTTGTTTTTCGGGTCATTTGTTATGATCGAAATGCTAAAATTAGCGAATTGGTAAATTTGGAAAATTGGTAAATTTGAAAATCCATAAATCCTAAAGGAAGAAGGAAATTCCGAAAATTAGAAAGAAAGAAGATCCGAAAATTTGAAATAATAACTAACTAGCTAATAATAACTAACTATTAAATTATAGGTATTGGAATTTCCTTTCAAATTTGGCTGTTAGTCAACGTAACGAATAAGAATTTATCCAAAGTTACAAATTATCCGAGATAACGAATGCCGCATCTAAACAAATGGAATGTAACTTATTAATAATAAATAATAATCATAATGAAAAGTTTTTATTTTTATTATGATTGTTATTTATTAATATTAATTTGTTACGTTCCATTCGTTTCGATGCGGCATTCCTTATTTCGGATAGTTTGTTACTTCGGATAAATTTTATTCGTTACGTTGACTAACAGCCAAATTTGAAAGGAAATTCCAATATGTTATAATTTAATAGTTAGCAAAAGTTAAGTTATTATTAGTTAGTTAATTCCCATGTTTTAATTTTTGGGGTTTTAGAATTTTCATTCTTATTTTCAAATTTTCGTTCTTTTGAATTTTCGAATTTCCAGATTTTTGAATTTTGAATTTCTAAATTTCCGGATTTTCGAATTTTCGAATATTCGAATTTACAAATATTCAAATTTATGAATAGTCGGAAAAATTTGTTAAATGGGTTTTCGTTAATGAATTAACGAATTTGTTGAAATTAGTTGAAAAACGAATTCGGAACAAAATGAATTGCACATGTCTAGTTTACCTCACCTAACAGAGAAGACACTCCCACTGCAAGCCTGATTTTAACTTCCAGCTGGCATTTGGCAAGCCCAAATAAAGATATGTTTTATATCATTATGATTTTATATTTGAATAAATCAACTAATAGGCGTTTGTATACATTTGCCTGCCGTTTTCTTATCTTACCCTTCTATGAATGATGTCCTCCATCGTTGCAGGGTCTTAGAAGACAATCCTTGCTCTACCTCATGGATTTTGCCCGTCTCGGCCATGGCGATAATCATGGATGCGTTATCCTTGTATGGAAGCTCCACCACTGTACAAGGAAGCTCTGTGTCCTGGTAAGTGTTGTAGATACCCGTGCGATGCATCATTGGAACATCCACTGCTGTGTTCTTATCGACAAAGAACTTTCCAACTCTTGTATTATCTGGATTAAACGTTTTCTGCCATTCTCCTGAAAATTAAATAAATACATAAATAAAAAAAAATACAATACAATGAAACCTCAAATTATTAGGCAATTAAACTCTAAATCAGCTTAGATATGAAACTTCATTAAATAAAGTGTAATTGATATGTGCAGCGCGCACCAAAATCCGCCAAAAAAGGCACCAACGCTTGGGTATACAGCTATCTCCAAGTCCAAATCCCAAGAAAAGGACTTCAAAAAAAGTCTAAAGCAAGATGACGTATATACTCGAGTATAAGCCGACCCGAATATAAGCCGAGACACCTAATTTTACCCCAAATAACTGGGGAAAGTTATTGACCCGAGTATAAGCCTAGGGTGGGAAATGCAGCAGCCAGAACACAGGGACAGGGAGCCAGAACACAGGGATTGTAGCCAGAACACAGGGACTCAGCCATTACACAGGTATTATAGCCAGAACACAGGGATTGTAGCCAGAACACAGGTATTATAGCTAGAACACAGGGACTCAGCCATTACACAAGGATTGTAGCCAGAACACAGGGATTGTAGCCAGAACACAGGTATTGTAGCCAGAACACAGGGATTGTAGCCAGAACACAGGGATTGTAGCCAGAACACAGGTATTGTAGCCAGAAAACAGGTATTGTAACTAGAACACAGGGACTCAGCCATTACACAGGGATTGTAGCCAGAACACAGGTATTGTAGCCATTACCACCTGCCCACTACCTGTCCTGGATGGTACTGACAGGTGGCACTGATTGGCACTGGATGGTACTGGCTGGCACTGGCAGAAGAGATGAGTAAGGTAGATTCACAATGCACAAAGAGCCGCTCTGTGCATGAAACTGTGAGCTAATCACATTGGAATGCAGAGAATGCAGAGAGCTGTCAGATCTTCACTGAGATCGGAGGTGGGCGGGACTGAACAGCTAACACCCACGCATCCCGCCCACCTCCCCGACATCAAGTTGGAAATCTGACAGCTCTCTCTGCATTCTCTGCATTCCAATGTAATTAGGTCACAGTTTCTTGCACAGAGCGGCTCTTAGAAGCAGCGCGCTCTGTGCAATGTGAATCTATCTTCAGACCACCCACACTGACTCGAGTATAAGCCGAGGGGGGCCTTTTTTGTGCTGAAAAACTCAGCTTATACTCGAATATATACGGTATTCCGATTTGTTCAAATTTTTTAATTGACACATAGGGACATGGAATGTTGTGTTTGCAATAGGAAATAAAATTCATTGCTAACGCCCCCATATCCTGTGCTTAACATATCAGACAGCTACAGAAATGTTACAATGTTCTTCAACTACAATAAAAGCAACAAAAACAACTTGTGATCTGCCGCTGTATTCTATAATTTGCTCCAGCTGCCTCTGCTCTCTTCTTACCCTTAAACAGAACATAGTTGATCAGGACCATCTTAGTGTCTTTATGAAGGTCTTTGACAAGTTCATCAATTTTGCCTTTAGTTTTATTTTTCACGTATGCATTTATTTTCTTTTCAACTTTTTTTAGGTCGCTAAAATCCTTTTGCATAATTTCGGCATGGTAGTAACGCTGTGTGTCATCTTTAAAGCTCTTGAGCACGGTCAGTTTCTTTTCTAGAAAGATGGCGTTGCCGATGTTGACCTGAAGGCTGCTTTTTGGCTCGTTCAACGTTTGGAGAAGCGAGGAGTAAGCCTGGTGGACCTCCATTTCCCTGCATTGTGTGCTGTTCAGGCTCAAACCTTCCCACATTTCCTGGTGGGTCTTTGACTGGGCCCCCAGCAACATCATGGAAAAAGCACAAGAAATGCTGAAAGGCGACAAAACAACATTTTTGGGTGGGGAATCCTTCTCCTGAGATGACCGGGAGGTCAGATGTTTGAAGAAATTTATGACAAATTTAGTATTTGCCTTTACTGTTTCCCTTAAGGCTTGGTCTCTCTTCGGCTCTTTTCCAACCTTGGTTTCCTTACGGGACATTTCAGATTTGAGTTTAGCTAAAGCAGTTATGACCGGGATGAGCAAAAGCAAAATTAGGAGGAACTTCATGTCTTCTCAGTATAGACGTTCACCTACTGATAATGATAATGCGTTAGTCAAGTCTTTGTTTTCAACATCTGATTCTCCTCTGAGACCTGAAGCATGTTCTCTAGACTTCTGTATACCAACATGGAGGCATTAAAGGATAACCAAACCCAATGTAATATATTGCACCTTACCAGTCCTTAGATGTCATGGCTGCATTAAAAAATTTTAGCGAGTACAGAAAATACCTGTTGGCCTTGCCAAAAATGTGTGCCTATTGTGTCTTTCTCCTGTAAGCTATTATTCTCCCCATTCCCCTTGTAAACCTATCCAAAACCGAGCTTATGATATTTCCTCCCCCTCTTGCCACTGCCCCAGATTTCTCTGTCAAAATCAACGGCTCAACTATCAACCCGTCCCCCCCACGCCAAGATCCTAGGTGTAATCCTGGACTCTGAACTAACCTTTCGGCCCCACATCCAATTGCTAACCAAAATTTGGCACCTCAATTTCCGCAACATCTCCAAGATAAGCCCCTTCCTAACCAATGACACCACAAAGCTTCTAATCCTCTCCCTGGTCATCTCTCGCCTTGACTACTGCAACTCCCTCCTCACTGGCTCACCTCTAAATAACCTATCCCCACTTCAGTCCATCATGAACGCTGCCGCCAGGCTCATCCACCTTAAAAACCACTCGGCGTCTGCTACACCCCTGTGCCAATCCCTCCATTGGCTGCCACTCAACCAACAAATTAAATTCAAGATACTAACAATAACCTATAAAGCCACCCACAACCTGGCTCCCAGCTACATCACTAACCTGGTCTCAAAATACAAACCAAATCGATCTCTTTGCTCCTCCCAAGACCTCCTGCTCTCTAGCTCCCTTGTCACCTCATCTCATGCTCCCCTCCAGGACTTCTCCCATCCTCTGGAATTCCCTACCTCAATCTGTCCGACTTTCTCCTGCTTTGTCCACCTTCAGACGATCCCTGAAAACTCATCTCTTCCGAGAAGCCTATCTGACCCCCACCTAACAACTGTGCATTTATCTTCTCCATCAGCCCATCCCCCACAGTTATTACCTCTTGTATTTCTTGACCTTCCCTCTTAGATTGTAAGCTCTAACGAGCAGGGCACTCTGATTCCTACTGTATTTAAGTGTATTGTATTTGTACTGTCTACCCTCAAGTTGTAAAGCGCTGCGTAAACTGTTGGCACTACATAAATCCTGTATAATAATAATAATAATGTAAAGAAGAAGAGATTAGGCTGTCCATAGACATTCGAATCTAGGCCAGTTCAGCAGGAACCGGCAAGGATTTGAACTATGTGTGAGCAGGCTAAATGTACAAGTTGATCAATTGATCAAATTGGGTACAACCAGCCTGCCAGATTTCCTTGCAATTATTGCTAGAGGATGCTATAGCGGCTAGTAATAATCACTGTCTCCCCCCCTCCCTCCGCCCACCTATGGTTGCAGGAAAGAAATTTGCACCGACTATGGCCTGCCTTTGGAGTCAAGCCTGGGTGACAATTATGGGTACCCCCCTAGATACAAAACAGTGAGTGAGTGTTGTCACCCTGTGGCAAGAAGTTTTATATTTGCATGATAACAATAAAAGGTAGAACTACGGGCAAAACTTTTGTTTTCATTTTGGATAGACCAAGGGTGGGTTATAACCACGGTCAGATTTTTTTTTTTGCCATCTGTGACCCATTGCGAAGGTTTCCCTTCACTTCCTGTCCCATAGCCAAACAGGAAGTGAGAGGAAATCCCTGCAAATTAGGGGAATTTCTTGTCTCCATTGTAAGATTTCCCCTCTATTACTTTTCTGGAGACGACCCAAACTTTAGGATTTTCTTTTACTGTCACTTTCAATGATAACGATAAACAGGACAAATAGAGAGGGGGAATTTCCCTAACGGGGACACAGATAAATTTGACAGAGGGTCTAATCCCTCTCCACTCTGTCCAAAACTCAACTTCAATGCATTCACCCCATCTGATGACTGTTTTTTGTTTAATCTACAAATGTTAATTGAATTTGTATCCAGTTTTAATTTCTATCTACTTCTTGTCTGAGTGACATAGCAGGAAGTTGGAGGAAATCACTCTAAAAATGCATAGAAATTTCCTTTTAGTTGTCATTGGAACAGGTTTCCTCCATTAGAAGATTCCTCCCTTTTCCCTGTCTACTGACCACTGTGGAACATTTGGTGGTGGAACCACTTGCCACCCCAATGACAATAGTCACCAGGGCAAAAAGATCCGGAGAACTTTCCCAGCAGGGCAAAGACAACGTGAAAAATCCGGCAGAACTCATTGGGATAAAAAAAAGGCAAAATACAAGAACCAGACAGAAGAACTAAGAAAAATAAACTTTTTCTAACCCTTCTAAGGACGGCAGCAGGTAAGGATTCATTGCACACCGCATACATGGATTATTATCTCACTCCTGCCTTACAATATCAATACAATTAAGGATGTAGAGAAGAGTGGCTTGATAAACTCTCCCCTTTGGAGGAGACCACCATCACCACCCCTTACCAGTGCCAACCGGACCGGCCCTCCGCAGAGACAGAACCTTCACTTCTGCAATCGTGAGCATCGGAGGAAAATCCTGTTTATATAGACTGGAAGATTTCCCCGGAGTCTCAGGTTTCTCATTGCTTTGTTGTATGTGAGACTTGTTCTTCCAGGCTGAATGGGAATTAAGGCAGCCCATTCATTTAGGACAGGCTGACGCAAGAATGATAAAATTGTTCTACTCTTAACACCGTATTACCCATAACTACAATATATTTTATATAAATAAATAAATCTTTATCAATATAAATACATCTTGCGAGCAGGGTTGCCAACCGCCAGTAAATTTACTGACCGTTTGTAAAAATCAGTGATTTTTACAACTGTCTATAAATATCAGGGTCTGATAATTTGTCATGCTGTGCTGATTTTTTAAGTGTAAACTAGGCAAACTACTTGATATGGGTATTGTCAGTGTCTCCATGTTGTGTTTAAATATCAATTGTCTTAGTTTTTAATAGGAGTTCTGTAATTTTTCAAGCTGCCAGTAAAAAATGTGCTCTGCCAGTAAATTTTCCAGGCTTTGTCAGTAAAAAAACGCTGCGGGAGGTTGGCAACACTGCTTGCGAGTCCAGCTATACTAATGTGTCATTGGACACTTTAGAAGGTGTGAAATATTAATTAAACATAAATATAACCAATATGAGAACCCTAGAGGTGTATACGGCGCTCACCTAGGAACATATGTACATATACCCAATAATATTCCAATAACAATGAACAATGTGCTGGGTAATATAAAATAGAATTAAAACCCAACCCTCTGCAGTAGTTTGACCCAGTGCAGAAAGATTCACCTTCAAATGATTTCACCCAGTGCAAGCTGCTCACTTAAGATTCATTCTGAACAAACGTATTGGACTTTCAACAGAAACGATCTTAACCACTTCAGCCCCGGAAGGATTTCCAGCTTTAGGACCGGAGCACTTTTTGCGATTCGGCACTGCGTCGCTTTAACTGACAATTGCGCGGTCGTGCGACGTTGTACCCAAACTAAATTTGCGTCCTTTTTTTCCCACAAACAGAGCTTTCTTTTGGTGGTATTTGATCACCGCTGCGTCATTTCTGATCGCCGCTATAAACAAAAGAAGAGCGACAATTTTGCAAAAAAACCCAAATTTCTTACTTTTTCCTAAAATACAAATCCAAAAAAAAAATATAAAAAAACATTTTTTTTCACCGTTTTTGGCCGATTTATATTCTTCCTCATATTTGCGATAAAAAAAATCGCAATCGGCGTTTATTGATTGGTTTGCGCAAAAGTGGTCGCGTTTACGGATGATGAGAATTCATTTCTGGGGTTTTTTTTTTTTTTTTT
>BLSH010207280.1:292349-309694 GCA_018402905.1 Glandirana rugosa
GGGGGTTTTAGGTACGGTCTGGGAATAGACTCGTACGCGGGACCATCTTTCTTACTGGTGATCCCCCGAGGGGGACCCCACACAGTAAGGACCCTGTTGGTCTACACCCCAGCCCCCTAGTGGTCATTCTTTCTACCAGGGCGCATGCTCAGATAAGGGTCTGGCATGGATTTTGGGGGGACCCCACACAGTAAGGACCCTGTTGGTTTAGGCCCCAGCCCCCTAGTGGTCATTCTTTCTACCAGGGTGCATGCTCAGATAAGGGTCTGGCATGGATTTTGGGGGGGACCCCACACAGTAAGGACCCTGTTGGTTTAGGCCCCAGCCCACTAGTGGTCATTTTTTCTACCAGGGATCGGCTGTATGAATATGCAAGTTGAGGGTCTGCCTCTTCCATCCTTCTAAACTTTGGTACTTACTAGAAACCTGGGGTAAGTAGTTGAACCTTCAACCAGTAGAACCCAGAACAGCCAAAAGCAATCAAACTTCCACTGGAAGGAGCCAAAAAACGAAACAGGCCTTAATACTACTAGCAACTTAACTAGGAGGGTGCTAGAGGGGGCACCATGTTCAGGGGCCAAATATGAACAAAATAATAAAGGAGGAAAAGAATGGACTCTCACCTTTTGAAGATTTAGCCCATCATCTTGAGTGATTCCATAGAAGTCAGACTCTTGGGAGAAGGCAGTCCTGATGCCAAGTGCATAAAAAACCTTCCTTAGGTCTATGGATGTGCCAATAGAAAACTTAGGCACAGAGAGTTCAATGAACCTACCAGGGAAACAAAATAGTCATCATGAACCCTACATGCAGCAATACCGATCACCAGCCAACGTGATAAAGAGGCGGCAACCTCAAAGCCAAATATACAGGCGATTATATACTGACTACTATTTGAAGATGGAACAAATTTGCTTTGTTTTGTTATTTACATAAATTTGTTTAATTCATTTTCGGAATTCGTTTATTGGCATCGATTAGAATTTTGATAATTCAAAGCAATTTGAATTTGAATTCCATTCGAAATCTAATTTATTCTATTCAAATTTTGGAAGATAGTTCATAAATTTCAATTATTCCATTCTCTTCTATGTGAATTTAAATTTAATTTTATTTTGCAAGATGGTTATACTGTTCTATTCTATTGTTTTTTCTATTCTATTCTTTTCTATTATTTTATTCATATGTATTCTATTTGAATTCAAATTTATTCTATCCAAAATTCGGATTTCAGAAGATGGTTATATTCTATTTTATTCTATTGTTTTTTTTTCTATTCCATTTTATCCTATTATTTTATCTATTCTAATCTAGTCTTTTCTATTCTATTTGAATTTTGGAAATAGTTATATTATATTCTCTAATCTATTCTTTGCTATTCTATTCAAATTTTAATGTATTCTATTTGAAATGTGAATTTCGGAAGAAGGTTATATTCCATTTTATTCTATTGTTTTCTATTCATTTGTATTCTATTTGGATTCAAATGTATTCTATTCGAAATTCAGAATATGGTTATATTCTTTCTATTTTATTCTATTCTATTATCTATTCTAATCTATTTTCTATTCTATTTGAATTTTTGGAAATAGTTGTATTATATTCTATTTTATTTTCTAATCTATTCTTTGCTATTCTATTTGAAATTTGAATTTCGGAAGAAGGTTATATTCTATTCTATTCAAGTTAATTCTATTTGAAATTTGACTTTCAGGTGATGGCTATATTCCTTTCTATTTTATTCTATTCTTTTTTTATTCTACTCCTTTATTTTCTATTCTATTTCATTCTGGTTTTTTTTTTTTTGTTTTTTTTCTATTGCATTTTGTATTCGGTTTTGTTTCACTCAATTATATTCTATTATGGGAGTTGGGCTTCATCACATCATTTGCTGTTTATGGTCAAATCTTTGAATAAGTTGGAAATATACTGGGACTTTTCAGACTCTACATAAATGTATTCCACACACACACATAATATCTTAATGAAAATTGTGACCTTTAATAAGATATTGTGTGTGAGTGAGAGAGAGAGACGATTCTGGGTCACCTGTTCGCTGTGATAGCCTCTGATTGGCTGTCACAGTGATCAGTCACTGTGAAGCCCGTCCCCATGTTTTCTGTCTCTGTGAATGGATGAGAGAGATACAATGTATGTTTTTCTGTCCTTGCAGAGATACAAAAACCAGCGTGTAGAAAAAAAAATAAAAATAAATAAAATTTAATTTTTTTTTTTTTTACAAAAAAACCTAGATCAAGGTTAGTGTTTGGGTCAAGGTCAGGGTCAGTATTTTTTGGACAGGATTTTTTACATTAGTATTAATAGTGTCAGTGTGTTTTAGGTAGGATAAAAAAAAAAAAATGTGTACTATTGTCTGTGGTACAAACAACAAAGAACCTAAAAATGTGGTATCTCCGATCGTCAGGAGCAGGAGAATTTATTTGGGGTTGTTCTTTGGCACTAGGTTATGGTAGTAGCAAGAAATATAGTTACATTTTTTAAAAATTTTTTTTTACTATTTTGGGCCGGTTTTGCGGAAGTTGGCTGACAAGACTAGAAAACTTTTGTTGGCCAACAAGGTGTTGGCTGATTGTTGGCTCGTGTGTGCAGAAGTTGGCCGAACAAAAAGTTGGAAGTGCTAAACACGCATGCACTGAATCTAGGAAATATTCTTTTGTGTAAACCTGCGTTCCTAATTCACAAATCACATTCACCTGAACTTCCTTGACTTCCATCAGTACGCTAGACAAATCCACCAACAGCCAATTTGGACAAAAGTTGGATGTTTGGTTGTCCAACAATCTGCATGTGTACGAGGCTTTCCTCTTCACAATACCCCACAGGGGGGTTTAGGACGGGTGAATTTGCTGGCCAATAAAGCAGAGTGATACCATGATCATTAAACCAGGTATTGGTACTTTTGGCAGTGTGGGCGGTGCCAAGACCTGCTGGAAAATGAACTCATCATCTCCATAAAGCTGGTCAGCAGAGAGAAGCATGAAGAGCTCAAGAATTTCCTGGTAGAGGGATGCATAATTTTCCTTCATCTGAAAAGAAGTCTTTGGACTACTGAGCAACAGTCCAGATCTTTTCTCCTTAGCCCAGGTAAGATGGTTCTGAGGTTGTCTCTGGTTCAGGAGTGGGGTGACACAAGGTATGTGACAGTTGTAGCCCATATTCTGCATACGTCTGTGTATGGTGGTTCTTGAAACACTGACACCAGCCGTAATCCACTCCTTGTGAATCTCTCCCAAATTCTTGAATGGCCTTTGCTTGACAATCCTCTCAAGGCTGCGGTTATCCCTGTTCCTTGGGCACCTTTTTCTACCACACGTTCCACTCAACTCTCCATTAATATGCTTGGATACAGCACTCTGTGAACAGCCAGCTTCTTTAGCCATGACCTTTTTTCATTGTGGAGGATGTCAATGACTGTCTTCTGGACAACTGTAAAGTCAGTAGTCTTCCCCGTGATTGTGTAACCTACTGAACCAGTCTGAGACCATTTAAAGGCTCAGGAAACTTTTACAGGTGTCTTGAGTTAATTAGCTGATTAGAATGTGACACAAGTCTTCAATATTCAACTTTTTCACGATATTCTAATTTTCTAAAATACTGAATTTTGGGGTTCCACTAGCTGTAAGCCACAACCATCAACACTAAAAGAAAGAAATGATTGAACTATACCACTCGGTGTGTAATGAATCTATATATAACATACAAGTTTCACTTTTTGAATTGAATTACTAAAATAAATTACTCTTTGATATTCTAATTTTTGGAGGTGCACCCCTATAGCAAGTCAGAATAAAGATACACATTGTATGTAGAGTTGAGCGAACACCTGGATGTTCGGGTTCGGCCGAACTTTGCGAAAAAGTTCGGGTTCAGTACCGAACTTGACCCAAAGGCTAAAAAGACACAGTGGACCTCCTACAAAAAATATTCATAATTAGAGTTGAGCGAACCCGTGGATGTTCGGGTTCGGTGGGTTCGGCCGAACTTCGGAAAAATATCCGGGTTCGGTACCGAACTTTACCCGAACTTTACCCCGAACCACATTGAAATCAATGTGGACCCAAACTTTTCGGCACAAAAATGACTGTAAAAAAGTCCTGGAAAGTGCTAGAGGGCTGCAAAAGGATTTTAGAACAATAATCTGTCCCTTACAGCAACAGCAGGAACCTGACCCTATAGAACTAGGAGATGATTTTAGAACAATAATCTGTCCCTCTAAGCAGTAGACTCTACCTAGTCCAGTCAGATCGTTCTGTAATGCAGGATGAGATGTTATTAGATCTGCAATCTGTACCTAAAAGCAGTAGTAGTAATCTCTACCTAGTCCACAATCAGATGCAGGGGCGTTGCTAGGTCTGCAAAAGATCTGGGGCTAGAGCCCATAGCAGCAAAGTAAAGAAAGTCATATGCTTGAGTAGACATACACATGTATATAATATACGTGTGTGTGTGTGTGTGTATATATATATATATATAACATATCTGAGTGCGGATCCCCCTTACATCAGGGTCCCCAGAGAGGCCCCCGCTTACATCAGGGTCTCCAGAGATCCTCCACTTTGAATGCTGGGCAGGGAAGGAGTCGTGGCTGTGATGTCACTGGTTGCTAGACACTAGGCAACTCTAGCAAGCAGTGACCAGGAGTAGAGTCAGGCCTTCTGCATTCTGGACTGGGACATACCTGCTAATTGCAGAACTGCACCCACCCGGTAAGAGACTCGGGGCTATGGGCCCCAGACTCGGGGCTATAGCCCCAATAGCCACCCCCTAGCAACACCCCTGATCAGATGGTTCTGTAATGCAGGATGAGATGTTATTAATCTGCAATCTGTCCCTCACAGCACCAGCAGCATCCTCTCCCTACACTAGCCAGAGAGCATGTGACATGCAGCACTAAGTGACTCCAGCTTATAAAGAGGCTGGGTCACATGATGCACTGGCCAATCACAGCCATGCCATTAATAGGCATGGCTGTGATGGCTTCTAAGGGCAAACCAGTGAAACTCTTGTTGATTGGCTGCCCTGCAGATCAAATACGGGTTCGGGTCACGGACACCCCAAAGTTTGGTACGGACCCGAACTTTACAGTTTGGGTTCGCTCAACTCTAATTGTATGATTATACAATTATGATTTTATGTTTGAATAAACAGGGGAACTAAAGGGTTCTTTGTTGGCATTTCCCTGCAGTTTTCTTCTCTTACAGTTTTGTGAGCGATGTCCTCCATCGTTGCAGGGTCTCGGCAGACAATCCTTGCTCTACCTCATGGATTTTGCCCGGCTCGGCCATAGCGATAATCATGGATGCGTTATCCTTGTATGGAAGCTCCACCACTGTACAAGGAAGATCTGTGTCCTGGAAATGGTTGTAGTAGCCCGTGCGACGCATCATTGGAACGTCCACCGTTGTGTACTTATCAACAAAGAACTTTGCAGCTCTTGTATTTGATGGATGAAACAAATCCTCCCATTCTCCTAAAAATAACACAAAATATAAATGAAAAAAAATAAGATCTCTAAAAATAGGCAAGTAAACTCTAAAATTGCTAAGGTATAAAACTACATATAATAAAGTGCAATTGATATATGGAAACACCAAAAAAGACCAAAAATGCCTTGGGCGGGGGTTACCAGACTTTGGGCATCCAAACAGCTTAAAAGACTCCACTATTCAATATGTTGCACCAATGTTTTGATCTTCAAACAGCTGTTTTTTTTTTTGATTCTCTGGTTCTCAAAAAGAGTCATATAAAGCTCCAAATGTTGCTACTACATATTGGATTGCAGAGTCTCTTAAAGTGATACTGAAGTCTGTTTTGTTTATAGTAAAAAATAACAAACATGTTATTATTACCCAGGGCCACCATCAGGGGTTACAGGCAGTACTGTTTTAAGGGGCCCCATTGTCTCAAGGGGCCCTTACAACAAAGACTTAAGCAGTCTTACATTGGAGTCTATGGGAGGGGGACACCAGGTTTGGGGACACCATTCTCCCGAACCATAGCCGATAAAATACCAACCTTGGGTCACATAGAGAGCGCCCCCTAGACCACAACTGGTCCAAGTTTCGGACCTCCTGCACGTATGGTTTGGGCGTACCGGGTCCCCAAAATGGGAGGAGGGCACCTGGTTTGGGGACACCGTTCTCCAGAACCATAGGCGATAAAAATACCAAACTTGGGTCACATGGAGAGGGTCCCCAGGACCACAACTGGTCCAGCACCTATGGTTCGGCATGCTTGCACACTTCACTTGAATGGGTCATGCTTGGTAGGCTACACCCGGTAAGTGTGACAGGATTTATAATTCCTACTGTGGCTGTGACATGTGTACACCCCTGGCCAGTGGACGAATGTGGTGGGATGGCCAGTGAGCAGGCCCTGGGGAATGTTGGTGGTCAGATGGGGGGGGGGGCCCAGGTCTAAAGCTGTGTAAGGGGCCCCAAAATTTCTGATGGCTGCCCTGTACTTACCTGTTCTGTGTAGTGGTTTTGCACAGAGTGGCCCCAACCCTCTTCTTGGGTCCCTCTTCTGTGCTCCTGGCTCCTCCTTCCTATTGAGTGCCCCCAGAGCAAGCAGCTTGCTATAAGGGCAACTGAGCCGAGCTGCAGCCCTGTGTGTCCATTCAGACACGGAGCATATGGCCCGGCCCTGCCCCCTTTCTCTCATCATTGACTCACTGACTTTGATTGACAGCAGCAGGAGTGAATAGTGCCGTTCTGCTGTCTCAGCCAATGAGGAGGGGAGTCCCGAGCAGCCAAGACACTCCTGCAACATTGCTGGATCTAGATAAGGCTCAGTCAAGTATTAGAGAGTCTGAGGGGGGCTGCTGCACACAGAAGGTTTTTTTTATCTTAATGCATAGAATGCAATCTTCTGCCTTTACAACCACCTTAAGTTTTTAGATAATGTATAAATAAAAGCATTATTTTTAATGCATTTTTTATACGTTCTTTATATATTTCAACCGGAAGGATTTCCCAGGTTAGGACCAGAGCACTTTTTGCGATTCAGCACTGCGTCGCTTTAACTGACCATTGCACGGTCGTGCGACGTTGTACCCAAATGAAATTGGCATCCTTTTTTTCCCACAAATAGAGCTTTCTTTTGGAGGCATTTGATCGCCTCTGCGTCATTTCTGATCACCGCTATAAACAAAAAAAGAGCGACAATTTTGAAAAAAAAAAATATATATTTTTTACTTTTTGCTAAAATACATTTCAAAAAATAAATTAAAAAAACAATTTTATTCATCAAAATAGCTAATATGAGGGAAATAGTGAAGCGCTGATGGAGTCAAACTGTGTTAAACGATGTTCTTGGTGCGACTTTCTAATGTGAAAACACATAGGCTTAAGGTAAATGGCTTTTCATAAACCTGCGTGCTTATACCTTACATGTGGGGGATGAGGGCAGATAACATCGGTCTATACTTCACATGGTACTTATGCAGAAGCCATTTACCTTAAGCCGATGTGTTTTCACATTAGAGAGTCACACCAAGAACATCGTTTTACACAGTTTGACTCTGTCAGCACTTCACCTTTTCCCTCATATTAGCTATTTTGGGGTTATGGATTAACATTTAAGAGTGAGCAGCTGGCATTATCGGTCATTAGATACGGTTTTAAAAAAAATTGGAGATACATTGGGAGCGGAGGAGCACACCCATCCAAGTACAAATGTATTCATCAGTTTTGGCCGATTTATATTCTTCCTCATATTTGTGGTAAAAAAAACCTGCGATCCGCGTTTATTGATTGGTTTGCGCAAAATTTGCCACGTTTACAAACCATGAGAATTCATTTATGGTGTTTTTTCTATTTTTTTTTACTAGTAATGGCAGCGATCTGCGATTTTTATCGGGGCTGCGATATTGCGGCAGACATGTCAGACATTTTTGAGACCAATGACATTTATGGAGCAATCATAAATTTAAATGTCCACTGATTACTGTATAAATGTCACTGGCAGTGAAGGGGTTAACCTGCAGGGGGAGATCCAGGGGGTAACTGTGTTCCCTAGGCGTGTTCTAACTGTGAGGGGGCTGGGCTGCCAGGGGCACCAGAGATCTAACTGATCCCAGTGACAGATCAGTAGATCCCTTAGATGCCGACTGACAGAGCGGGGAACCACCTTGTTTTTCTTCTCTGCCAGGCAATCGCAGGTAGCCGGGCCGCTAACTGTGCACGAGCGAGCCGGCATTTATAGACACCGATTGGCGGGATAGCGCCCCTCTGCAGCAGTAAATGTATACAAGCCGGTCCGGAAGTGGTAAACCACTTGCCAACCATGCTATAGCCAAATGAAGGCTACAGCACAGCTGGCTAGTTTTGGGATGCTGAGGACACTGCTGATCACAGATTGAGGCAAAGAGCCAATCAGTGTCTCTTTACCACGTGATCAGCTGTGTCCAATCACAGATGTAAATAGAAGCCTATCAGTGCCACCTACCAGTGCCCATCAGTGTCACCCATCCGTGCCGCCTATCAGTGTCGCCCATCAGTGCCACCCATCCGTGCCCATCAGTGCCACCCAGTTTCGCCTCATCAGTGTCCATCAGTGCCACCTCATCAATGCCCATCAGTGCAGCCTTATCAGCCCAAATCAGTGAAGGAGATAAATTACCTGTTTGCAAAATTTGATAAAAAACTATTAAAATGTTTTTTTGTTTTTTTTTAATTTTCGGTCTTTGTTTATTTAGCAAAACATAAAAATAAAAAAGTAAAATTATAAATGAGGTTAAATCGAAGTCCAAGTGGTGGTTACCACGTGATATTGTATAATGTGGTCTAAGGATGACATTATGGGGTTGACAATAGGAAATGTAAGAATGTCAAAGGGAACATTGTGTTTGATATAGGGAAGGCAGAAATAGGCACATACGGGATGGGTGGGAGAAAAGGCAATTATGAAGGGGAAAAGGTTCGGGAGGACAAAGAAGGAAAAAGAAAAAAAGTCTTTGAAGTCTTTAGGGCAGGTCCTCTTCTCCCTTAATTTGCTAAACATGCTCCGTGGCATAGAAACTAGGTATTCAACTGAACCTGGGCCCTTCTGGAGGTTGCTAGGGGTTCCTTGAGCTGTGGCTGATTGACCTTTCTTTGATGGCGCCTGCATAGCTTTGGGGCCAACACCACTTGGCAGAGCCAGCGGCATGACACCAAAGATCTTTTAATCCCTCTGCAAGGGGGGGGGGGGCATTCTGTCCACCACCATAAGGTGGCTCAAACCTGGGTGGGCAAGCTGATAATGTAGTTAGATTAGCTTCTCTGACATCACTTGCCCCACTGTTCATGTTTGAACTCATCACTCCAGGCAGAAAGGAATGCTTACAATTTCCTCCCTCATAACAAGACCATGGGGCAAAGGAGAGTTAAAGCCCATACACACGGTCAGATTATCTGCAAACAGCGGTCATTCAGCAGCCTGTTGGCCGAAAATCCAACCGTTAGTACGCACGATTCCACATCCGATTTCCAATTGTCGTCCAACAGAAGTTGGACGACGAGACTAAAAAACGTTTTTTGGCCAACAAGGCGTTGGCCAAATGTTGGCCCAACAAAAAGTTGGAAGTGCAAACACGCATGCTCGGAATCCAGGAAGTGTTTGGTCGTGTAACCCGTGTTCCTAATTCTCAAATCACATTCACCTGAACGTCCTCGTTATACGCTCGTAACACGTCACTACGTTCAGCTTTGTTGGCTGATTACTCGACTACCGTCAGTACGCTAGACCAAACCGCCAACAGCCAATTTGGACAAAAGTTGGACGTTTGGTTGTCCAACAATCAAGGCATGTGTACCAGGCTTAAGAGGTCCACAGGTGAAGAATCAGCCTTCCAATGCCAAGGAGTTGGGGGCTGGGTTTGGCGGTCATAGTTATACATTCACCTATAACATAATGCTCCAGTAAACTTGATAAGTCTGATTTTAATCAACATGACACTTTCAAATTTGTTCAAATTTTGGTACTTGGCACTTAGATACAGGGGGGTTGATTTACTAAAACTGGAGTGCGCAAAATCTGGTGCGGCTGTGCATGGTTGCCAATCAACTTCTAACCTCAGCTTGTTCAATTAAACTTTGGCACAAAATACCTGGAAGCTGATTGGTTTCTATGCAGAGCTGCGCCAGATTTTGCACTCTCCGGTTTTAATAAATCAACCTCATGGAAGGTTGTGTCTGCAATAGCAAATGAAAGTTAAGGACTGAAGAATTCAGTAATAATGCCCTAAATTTCTTTGTTTAACAAATCAGATAACTAAAGAAATTTTACATTATTCTTAAAGAATTATAACGAAGATCAAAAACAACTCATGAACAGGTACTGTAAATTATTTTCTGGAGATGTTCTCTTCTTACCCTTAAACAGAACATAGTTGATCAGGATCATCTTAGTGTCTTCAGGAATATCGTCGATAAGTTCCTTAATTTTACCTCCGGTTTTATTTTTCACATATCCATTTATCTTTGCTTTGCTCACAATGTTTTTTTCACCACTAAAATCCTCTTTCACAATGTTGGCATGGTAATAACGCCACACATTATCTTCAAAGCTCTTGAGCAAGGCCAGGTTCTGATTTACAAAGATAATGTTGCCAATGTTGACCTGAAGGCTTCTCTTCGGCTCATTTAACACTTGGAGAAGATTGGAATAAGCCTGGTGGACCTCCATTTCCTTGTATTGTGTTTTGTTTAGGCTCAAACCTTCCCAGATTTCCTGATGGGTCTTTGACTGGGCCCCCAGCAACAACATGGAAAAAGCAGAAGAAATGCTGAAAGGTGACAAAACAACATTTTGTGCCAGGACATCCTTGCACTGAGAGGCCATGGAGGTCAGATGCTTGAAGAAATTGATGGCAAATTCAGTATTTCCTTTTACTATTTCTTGTAAGGCTTGGTCTTTCGTTGTCCCTTTTCCACCCTTGGCTTCTTCATGGGACTTTTCAGATTTGGGTTTATCTGAAGCAGTTATGACCGGGATGAGCAAAAGCAAAATCAGGAGGAACTTCATGTCTTCTCAGTATTGACGTTCACCTACTGATAATGAGATAGTTAAGTCTTTGTTTTGCGCACTACAAAGGTTATCATTTGAGTTTGTTATAGACCTCCCAGTGTTAAAGAGGAGGTGGAGACTCTGCTCCTTGCACAGATAGAAAGATCTGCAAGGGCTGGGACAGTGATAATAATGGGGGATTTTAACTACCCGGAAATTAACTGGAGTAATGGCACTGCTGGGACAGCTAAAGGGCAAAAATTTATAGACCTATTACAGGACAATTTTATGGTCCAGTTTATTGAGGCCCCAACTAGGAATGACGCTTTGCTGGACCTGGTAATCTCAAACCATGCAGAGCTTATTACCAATATTCATATAAAAGAACATCTGGGTAACAGTGACCAAAACATGATTTCATTTAATGTAAGCTGCAAGCAATACAAACGGGAAAGATAAAAACACTTAATTTTAAGAGAGCAAATTTTACAAAGATGAGGGCTGCTCTCCAGGACTTAGACTGGGAGGGAATATTGGCATCAATGAACACAGAACAGAAATGGGAATTTTTTTTAAAAAACTGTATGCGAACTCACTGCAAAGTATATTCCCACGGGCAATAAATTTAAAAGGCTAAAAAGAAAAACTATGTGGCTCACGGCCAAAGTTAAAAAAGTTATATATGATAAGAAAAAAGCATTTAAAAAATATAAAAATGAGGGAACACTATCATCTTTTAAATGTTACAAAGAATATAACAGAATATGTAAAAAGGAAATCAAGGATGCAAAAATTCACAACGAACGACAGATTGCAAAAAGATAGTAGGACAAACCCCAAAAAATTCTTCAAATATATTAATAGTAAAAAGGTCCGGTCTGAGCATGTAGGCCCTTTACAGAATAATCTAGAGTGTGTGACTGGGGACAAAGAGAAGGCAAACTTATTAAATACTTTCTTCAGCTCTGTGTATACAAAGGATATAGGATTAATGTAGATAAAGCACCTGGACCAGATGGCATCCATCCACGGATCCTAAAGGAATTGAGCTCTGTCATTTCAAAGCCATTGTATCTTATTTTTAGGGACTCCTTAATGACTGGAATAGTACCATTGGATTGGAGTAGGGCCAATGTGGTGCCCATATTTAAAAAGTCTTTACCGAGTAACTATAGACCTGTTAGTTTAACTTCTATAGCTGGAAAGATACTGGAGAGTTTAATAAAAGATCACATAGATGAGTTCTTGTTGGATAAAAATATTTTAAGCAACAGACAGCATGGATTCATGAAAGACAGAAGTTGTCAAACAAACCTGATTTCTTTTTATGAGGAGGTAAGTAAAACCTTGGACAGAGGGGTGGCTGTGGAATACTTGGACAGAGGGGTGGCTGTGGACGTGGTATACTTGGACAGAGGGGTGGCTGTGGACGTGGTATACTTGGACAGAGGGGTGGCTGTGGATGTGGTATACTTGGATTTTGGGAAAGCGTTTGACACCGTTCCCCACACACGGCTAATGTGTAAGGTAAAGTCTACAGGCTTGGAAAGATCAGTTTGTAAATGGATAGAAAACTGGCTAAAAGACCGAATTCAGAGAGTAGTGGTTAATGATTCTTATTCTGAATGCTCTAAGGTTATCAGTGGTGAACCCCAAGGTTCAGTGTTGGGACCCTTACTTTTTAATATATTTATAAATGATATCGGGTCTGGGATTAAAAGTACAATTTCAGTGTTTGCAGATGACACCAAGCTATGCAGTAGAATAACTTCCTTGCAGGATGTCTCCAACTTACAAGCCGACCTCAATGCACTGTCTAATTGGGCGACTGTGTGGCAAATGAGGTTTAATGTTGATAAATGTAAAGTTAAGCACTTGGGGGCTAAGAATCTGCATGCATCGTACATACTAGGGGGAGTACAACTGGGGGAATCCATAGTGGAGAAGGATCTGGGGGAATCCATAGTGGAGAAGGATCTGGGGGAATCCATAGTGGAGAAGGATCTGGGGGAGTCCATAGTGGAGAAGGATCTGGGGGAATCCATAGTGGAGAAGGATCTGGGGGTTTTGGTAGATCATAAGCTTAATAATGGCATGCAATGCCAAGCTGCGGTTTCCAAAGCAAGCAAAATCCTTTCTTGTATTAAGAGAGGTGTGGACTCCAGAGATAGAGACATGATTTTACCCCCCTGTACAAATCAGTAGTAACACCTCATCTGGAATATGCAGTTCAGTTTTGGGCACCAGTTCTCAAAAAGGATATCGGGGAACTGGAGAAAGTGCAGAGAAAGGCAACCAAACTAATAAGAGGCATGGAGGAGCTCAGCTATGAGGAAAGATTAGAGGAACTGAATTTATTCTCACTTGAGAAGAGGAGATTAAGGGGGGATATGATCAACATCTATAAATATATAAGTGGTCCATATAGTGAACTTGGTGTTGAGTTATTTACTTTAAGGGCATCACAAAGGACAAGGGGGCACGCTTTACGTCTAGAGGAAAAAAGATTTCATCTACAAATACGGAAAGGTTTCTTCACAGTAAGAGCTGTGAAAATGTGGAATAGACTCCCCCCAGAGGTGGTTTTGGGCAGCACGGTTGATTGCTTTAAAAAAAGGCCTGGATTCTGTCCTTAATGTAAATAATATAACTGGGTGCTGACATTTTTAGGTAAAGTTGATCCAGGGTAAATCCGATTGCCTCTCGGGGAATCAGGAAGGAATTTTTCCCCCCGTTATAGCAAATTGGATCATTGGCTTTGCTGGGGTTTTTTGCCTTCCTCTGGATCACCTGTGGGTGAAGGATTGTATATGGGATTATTTGGTTTTATATATATATATATATATATGTATGTGTGTGTTTTTTTTTTTTTGGTTGAACTGAATGGACTTGTGTCTTTTTTCAACCTAACTATGTAACTATGTTTTCAAAACCTGAACCATCTCTGAGACTTGTAGCATGTTCTTTAGATTTCTTTATAGCAACATGGAGGCATTAAAGGATAACCAAACCTAAGAACAAAAAATGTAATGTAGTACAGCCTACCAGCCCTTAGATGTCATGGCTGCTTTAAAAACATTTTTGTAGCAATTAGAGTTGAGCGAACCCGAACTGTAAAGTTCGGGTCCGTACCGAACTTTGGGGTGTCCGTGACCCGGGCATTTGAAAAAAGTTTGGGTTCGGGTATTTGATCCCGCCTGTGGAATAGCTGCAGGGCAGCCAATCAACAAGCGTTTCACTGGTTTTCTCTTAGAAGCCATCACAGCCATGCCTACTAATGGCATGGCTGTGATTGGCCAGTGCATCATGTGACCCAGCCTCTGTATAAGCTGGAGTCACGTAGTGCTGCATGTCACATGCTCTCTGGGTAGTGTAGGGAGAGGATGCTGCCGGCGCTGTGAGGGACAGATTATTGTTCTAAAATCATCTCCTACTCCTATAGGGAGAGGTTCCTGCTGGTGCTGTAAGGGACAGATTATTGTTCTGAAATCATCGCTTACTCCTATAGGGAGAGGTTCCTGCTGCTCCTGTAAGGGACAGATTATTGTTCTAAAATCATCTCCTAGTTCTATAGTTATTTTCCCTATCCCCATTTTTTTTGTAGGGCACTTGCCCTTCTCTTACCCCCATTTTACTTCCTTTTGCAGCCCTCTAGCACTTGCCAGGACTTGTTTACAGCCATTTTCATGCTGAAAAGTTTGGGTCCCCATTGACTTCAATGGGGTTCGGGGTCCTGGGTCAAGTTCGTGTCAGGTTCGGTACCGAACCCAAACTTTTTCGTGAAGTTTGGCCGAACCCGAACATCCAGGTGTCCGCTCAACTCTAGTAGCAATTACAAAAAAAAAATACCCGTGAATCTTGTCAAAATGAGTGCCTTCATGAGAGTTCAACCAGCAATGCAAAACAGCCCCCTCTTTCTTCTGTAAACTACTAATCTCTCCATCCCCCATAATGGAGATGAAGAGATAAAGCATGTTTGAAATCCAGCCTGAGTGAAAGCAATGGTTACCTCCTTAGGCACAGTACTACGAGTGAACGTTGTTAAGCTGGATACACACTATACAATTTTCTTTAGACTTTTTTCCTTTAGATTTACCAAAACCATATAATATTGGGTCAAACCATACACACTATTAGAGTTTCTGTAGACTTTTTTTCAGATTTACCGAAACCATATAAATATGGGGTCAAACCTTAAGGCCTCATACACACGGGCGTTTTATAATAAATAAGCAAAACGCCAAGTCCAACGTTTTTTAAAAAAATCGGCGTTTTTTGCGGCGTTTTGCATCGACGTTAGCGAGCGTTAGTGAGCGTCGGCGTCAATAGGCGTTTTTAAAAAAAAAATCAGTCCTCTGCTATTTTTCAACCTAAAAACGCCGGCGTCAAAATAAGCTTGTTAACGCCGGTACGGCGTTAGCGGGCGTTAGCAAGCGTTAGTGAGCGTTTTGCCAATAGGCGTCAAAAAACGCCAAAACGCTACAGCTACAGAACGCGATGGTCCCGCGTTCTAAAAACAGCTCACTAACGCCGACGCCCTCTACTGCTCACTAACGCCGGCGTTTTTAGAAGGCCATTGAATAACATGGAGAGCTGCAAAAAACGCCTACAAACGCCGGCGTGCAAAATGCCCGTGTGTATGAGGCCTAAGAGTTTAAATTTGCGTGCAATCAGGCCAGCCCTTGCACTACATGGTTTTGGTAAATCTGAAGACAAAAGTCTATTGAAAATGTAATAGTGTGTATGGGGTCTACGGCCTTGAGTCAATGGTTGGTCAACCGAAAGTCCACCTTTTGTCCAAATTGGGCGACGGCGCTTTGGACCAGCGTACTGACATGAGCCAAGTAATCGGC
This sequence comes from Glandirana rugosa, assembly GCA_018402905.1. NCBI lineage: Eukaryota > Metazoa > Chordata > Amphibia > Anura > Ranidae > Glandirana > Glandirana rugosa. The sequence goes on from BLSH010207280.1 coordinate 308,213, forward strand.
CAATAAAGCTGAACGTAGTGACGTGTTACGAGCGTATAATGAGGAAGTCCTGGTGAATGTGATTTGTGAATTAGGAATGCAGGTTACACCACCGAACACTTCCTGGATTCCGAGCACTTCCAACTTTTTGTTGGCCAACTTCTGTAGACAGGAGCCAACAATTGGCCAGCAAAAGTTTTTTAAGCCTTGTACACACGGACCGACGATCATACGTACGATCGTCTCAAATCGAATGTTGGCTGTTGTATGTAGCATACTGACTGCACTACACGATCGTACGACCAAAGAAAGAAGGTGCATGTAATTAGCGTCCGACCGTTCCTGACTTCTGAGCATGCGTGTTTTGCACAATACAACTTGTTGCACCAACTTCTCTGTACACACGATACAACGGTTGTACAACCGCTTGTTGGTACTACCAAGTTTTCTAGTCTGCTCATACAACTCCTGTTGTACGACCGTTGTGTGTCGGCTGTTCTAATCGCGCGTACAAACGATTGATTTTGCGTACGACCTGTTGTATACGATCGTCGTCCCGTGTGTACGGGGCTTTAGTCTTGTCAGCCAACTTCTTTTGGCCAACAATTGGAAATCGGCTGTTGGATTGTGTGTACTAATGGTCAGATTATCGGCCAACAGGCTGTTGGACGACCGTTGTTGACCGATAATCGGACCTTGTGTACGGGCCTTTAGAGTTTCAATTTGTATGCAATCAGGCAGGCCCTTGCACTACATGGTTCTGGTAAATCTAAGTGCCTCACGTCGCTCCAAGTCGCTTGACATTGAAAATCCCATTGAAATGAATGGGAGCCGTCTTAATATACACGACTGAAGTCGCTCCGACTTCAAGGCGACTTCAGAAAAGGTTCCTGCACTACTTCTAGGCGACTTGTGCCCATCATAGGATTCAATAGAAGTCGCCTCCAAGTCGGATCCTCCATCTACATGGAAGCGACTTTACAGTTAAAAGAATAGAATTTATTTTTATGCAGCCCCCTCCCTCCCTTCTCTGATTGGTCAAGGCAAAATCGCCTGGCAAAAGTCGTGTTGTAAAGTCGCCTGAGGTCCTTGAAGTCGCGCTGAAAGTCACGCTGAAATCGCCTAGCGAAGTCGGGTCGCCCCTATGTGAATGCAGGCTAAAGGAAATCAGACAACAAAAGTTGTATAGTGTGTATGGGGTCTTACCCTAGGACAGGAAAGGTGGAACCGTGGATTACCAGCATAATTCCAGAAGAATGCTTGTAATCCAAAGCACTCGTAGATCAAAGCAAATTTCCGCATAGGAAACAATGGAAACTCAGATGATTCGTTCCACAACCACTACTTGTCTATGCAGTACTGTATGTGGCCAGAGGTGCGGGGGTGCTGATGAGGCTGGGAGACGCTCAGAGATACTCAGAATCATTCGGGAACACTTCCGGGCGCTCTGAGCCTCACCAGCGCCCCCACACCTCTGGCCACATACGGTATTGCATACACAGA
>BLSH010207280.1:336596-361448 GCA_018402905.1 Glandirana rugosa
TGGGGTGAGGGAAGTAGGAGAGTGAAACGTGGGGGTGAGGGAAGTGGGGAGTAACACGTGAGAGTGGGGGTGCAAAGTGAGAGGATGAAGGGAGTGGGGTGCACAATGAGGGATGAAGGGAGTGGGGGTGCAAAGTGAGAGGATGAAGGGAGTGGAGTGCACAATGAGGGGTGAAGGGAGTGGGGGTGCAAAGTGAGAGGATGAAGGGAGTGGGGTGCACAATGAGGGGTGAAGGGAGTGGGGGTGCAAAGTGAGAGGATGAAGGGAGTGGGGTGCACAATGAGGGGTGAAGGGAGTGGGGGTGCAAAGTGAGAGGATGAAGGGAGTGGGGTGCAGAATAAGGGGTGAAGGGGGTGGGAGTGCACAGTGAGAGGATGAAGGGAGTGGGGTGCACAATGAGGGGTGAAGGGAGTGCCTGTGCCTTAAGGAGGATTGGGCTCCATCCAGGCTCAGCTTCCCTCAATAAATCCTTTACTATACAGTATAAATGCTTCTACTATGGAGGCTCTCAAGATTTCTAGAGCTAGGACTTCAGAAAATACTGGGGTGCCTTGTCACAGCCTCTACAGCTTACACATGTATTAACAAATGCGTGCAAACTAAACCCCTTGTTTTTATGTGAACTGTTAGACAGGATAATTCGGTTTGTTGCAGGCTGGCTGGTAAGTTGAGCTGTGAATTTCTTTTTGTTTTTGTTTGTCATATAGGAGGATGCATGAAGTGGGGGTGCACAGGTAGACGTGGGCATGGACTAGAGTGTATGGCATGGTGATGAGTAATAATGTAATAATGACCCCAATATCTGGGGGGGCTGCACTAACTGCAAGTGTATGTATGAGGGGTGTACTGTTAGTGAGGTGCACCCTGGTTCGGGAACCCCTGGCAGGATAGACAGGGAGTTCAGGAGCACAGGGGGGCACGAGGGCTGGACTGGTTAACTGTTGGTGGTGTGAGCGGTCCGGTAGAGGCTCATGCAGGTAGTACAGTAGTGGTGCAGGCTGGGGTCGGCAACTAGCTGGCAATGCGGTACAGAAGGTGCAGGCAGAAGAGTCGTCAGGTACAGGCAGGGTCGTCAACAGACGGGCAGCGAGGTACACCGGGATCAGGCAGAAGAGTTGTCGGGGGGGCAAGCTGGGGGTCGGTGCAGGCAGAGATCAAACAAGGTCGAGACAAGCCGGGTCACAGGAACAGATAATCAGGTCGCTCAGGAACACACAAACGCTGTAGAACGGACAACACTGGTTGCAAGGTGCTCTCTGCTTAAATGGGCCGTTTGGGCGCCAATGCCGGTGCACACGCTATGTGTGCCCCTGCACAGGTCCCCAGACCCGAACTGACACTCTCCACCAACATTCACATGTACATCCCACTCACCGGAACAAATTGACCCCCCATTACAGGTAGTCAAAAACAGCGTATGTGGATATTCCCACTTGAAGAGAAGTGTCCCCGGCAGGCTGTCACTGGCTGTAATCCTAAATACTCGTACCGACCCATGCAGAGGTGAAAGGGAAGCTTCTATTTGTGCAGTATGTACAATTATTTGTTAAAAAAAGTTTAAAAACACACTTACATTGGGTAAGTATTTCCAAAGCATGTGACGTGTCTTGCTTGTTCACATCCAACGCGTTTCGTCGGTGTATGTCTGACGTCATCAGGGGTCACATGTCCGGACACTTCACTTCCTATATTTATACACAACCGCTATCTAAAAGCGCTTGGTCCAATCCAATTCAATCCACCTGTATCCATTTAGACTGCCACATAAGGACTTCTTTATGTAATATATTTTCTAAAGCCGAAGGCTTTGGGAGGCATATTCCTTACTAATGGAATTTTATTCTTAAACTATGAACTATCTATTGTCCATACTTACGCAAGACCTCTGGTGGTCAATGTAAACTCTTCAGGTTAGTACTGATTAAAAAAATCAAACAAACAAAATCCTGATCATAAACCAGAATGAAATCTTCACCTCCAGCCCTCACAGAAAATAATTATATATCTTGATGCCCACAGGCAAAAATGATTTCCTGTGTCGCTCTGTGGTGCATGACTGCTGAGAGCTAAGGCACACTTTAAACTTGTTACCGACCATCAGAAAAAAACCTTGCCCCCCCCCAAAAAAGACACACAAACTTATTTAAATTGGAATAAGGGCAAGGCCACAGCTTTATTGAACTACATTCAACTGTTCAACATACCACATAATAATGCCAGTCACGGGTATACCGTGAGCATACATAACTAAACCAGATTGTCTAAGAGGCCCGTCTCCACCATTAGTGCGAGACAGGCATTAAACAGATCACCGATCTTAAACTTGCGGGCATAGCCCATAAAGCAATATTCATCGCTGGCCAGGTAAAACCGCCAACAAAGCTGTGACAACTTCCAAAGGGCGGGCGGGTGGGCAACTCTTGACGTCAGGATCTCCTCAGAGTGGTGGGACGTGCACTTGCGCAGCCTTTTCTCTTGAGTCCCAGCTCCACCCCATCCCCTCATACCTTAGTGGCCAATCCCATCTGTGCCACTTCCCCAACTTGCTTTGCTCACACCCCATCGCTGCCCCACTCCCATCAGTCATGGCTCCCTTTCCCCAGTACAGGGGTGGGTCAAGGTGCCTTCATCACGGGTGTAACAATCGGTCACTGATGTTATTCCGCAGACTGACCAGCGTATTGTGGAGTGGCTGGGTGGAGTTGTCAAGGATTGAACGTACCTTGAACAATATTCTCCTCTCCAACACTGTTGTCAAAGACGCCAACTCCAATCCAACAACATCACTGGCCTTGAGGAACAGTTCTAATAGGAGCCACTCAAGTCGCTCCAACTTAGAAAAAGGTTCCTGTGCTACTTTTGGGGGCGACTTGCATTGACTTCTATTACAGAAGTCGTTTGCAAGCCGCGCTGAAGTCACGCTGGGTCGCCCCGCAAGTCGGACCGCCCCTGTGTGAACTGGCCCTAAGCCTGCTTCCCTAGCATGCCACCACATACAGGAGAGCGCTGGCCATCTTCAGCATTGTCCGGCAGATGTTAACCACTTGCCGACCGTGTCAAGTACTTTCACTGCGGCAAAGTGGCTCCGCTGTGCGAATCGCCGTATATAAATGGAGATTCGTGCAGCTGCAGTAGTGGGTGGGTGCGCGCCAGCGCGCTATCGTGCCCATCGCACGCTCCGTGAGCCCTGGTCCACGTAGGAACCAGCGCGATTAAAGAGCCGGTTCCTGCATCGCTCCTCTCCCACAGGCAGTTCACACCGCCTTCTGCGAACCGCCGGCAGGTGTCATTACAATGTTAATGACACCCCCAGTTTTGTTCACAGATCGCAGTGCAAACTGTGCACTCACACATGAATTAGATTGCATGGGTGAGAACACCCATGCGATGCGATTCTAGTGCGGGGAAACTTTTTTTTTTTGCGAAGCTAATGCGAGTTCAGCCATAGAAGTGTATGGCTGAACTCGCACTGCTCAGAGATCGCATATGATCGGCAGTGCGGGTGCGAATCACATTCGATCTCTGAGGATCGCACAAGTCTGAACTCGGGCTGAGTGTGGCCGAGTCGGCCCGAGCCGCGATCGCCTGCTAGAGAGGATGAATGGGGAACCGTAATCGGGATCAGTTAGACTTGTCATGCCCCTGCCAGCCCAGCCCCCTCACAGTTAGAACACGCTGAGGGAACACAGTTAACCCCTTCCCTGCCAGTGACATTTATACAAGACTCAGTGGCTATTTTTAACTCTGATCGCTGTATAAATGTCATTGGTCCCAAAAAAGTATCAAAAGTGTCCGACATGTCCGCCGCAATGTCACAGTCCCGATAAAAATCTCAGATCGCCGCCATTACTAGTAAAAAAAAAAATAATAATAAAAACGTCATTAATCTATTTTCATAGTTTGTAGATGCGATAACTTTTGCGCAAGCCAATCAATAAACGCTTTTAGTGATTTTATGTACCAAAAATATGTACAACAATACATTTTGGCCTAAACTGATGAATACCTTTTTGTTTTTTTATAATTTTTTTTTTTTGGATTTGTATTTTAGCAAAAAGTAAGAAATATTGTTTTTTTTTTTCAAAATTGTTGCTCTTTTTTTGTTTATAGAGCAAAAAATAAAAACCGCAGAGGGGATCAAATACCACTAAAAGAAAGCTCTATTTGTGGGAAAAAATAACGTATATTTCGTTTGGGTACAACGTCGCATGACCGCGCAATTGTCTGTTAAAGCGACGCAGCGCCGAATCGCAAAAAGTGCTCTGGTCAGGAAGGGGGCAAATCCTTCCGGGGCTGAAGTGGTTAAAGGACCTCAGTCTCCTAGAAAGCAGGGGCATCTCTGGCCCTTCCTATAGAGCACCTCAGCGTTCTTGCTCCAGTCCAGCTTATTATCTATGTGCACCCCCAGATACTTGTAACTCTCTACTACCTCCACACAGAGGCGGCTCTCTAATTAGGCAAATTAGGCGGTTGCCTAAGGCCTCATTTGACACTGATGCCAGCACCGAGATAGAAAGTACTGACACCAGCACTTTAACCACTTGCTAACCGCAGTCTGATGGCGACAAAGTGTCTCGATATTGCAAACCGCTGTCATATGACAGCGGCTGCAATATCCCGCACTGTGAGCGCGCGCCGCCGGAGGAGCGCTCGTGCGCTCACTGTGTTGGGGGGGCAGGGAGCGGGGTAGGGTGGACTCGATCGCTGACGGCTACCTGCGATGGCCCCCCTGCAGTGAAAGAACAGAGGTCCGTGTATGTAAACACGAATCTCCTTTCTGTTAGAGGGGGAAGGGATGTGATTGCAGGCTTCCTGTATATGGAAGCCATGATCACTCCCCTCCCCCTGCCAGCCCAGCCCCCATACAGTTAGAACACACTGAGGGAACACAGTTAACCCTTAGAGCGCCCCTGCAGGTTAACCCCTTCACTGCCAATGGCATTTACACAGTAATGAGTGCATTTTTATAGCACTGATCGCTGTATAAATGCCAATGGTCCCAAAAAAGTGTCAAAATGTTCCGACATGTCCGCCGCAATATCGCAGTGCTGCTAAAAATCGCAGATCGCTGCCATTACTAGTAAAAAATAAAAAAAAAAAATAAAAACCCCAGAAATTAATTCTATTCATCCATAAACGTGGCAACTTTTGCACAAAACAATCAATAAATGACGATTGCGTTTATCAAAAATATGAGGAAGAATATAAATTGGCCAAAACTGATGGAAAAAAAATGTATATTTTTTTTTTGGATTTGTATTTTATGAAAAAGTAAGAAATTTGTGTTTTTATGCAAAATTGTCGCTCTTCTTTTGTTTATAGCGGCGATCAGAAATGACGCAGAGGGGATCGCATACCACCAAAAGAAAGCTCTATTTGTGGGGGAAAAAAGAACGTAAATTTAGTTTGGGTACAACGTCGCACGCCCGCGCAATTGTCAGTTAAAGCGACGCAGCGCCGAATCACAAAAAGTGCTCTGGTCCTAAAGTGGGAAATCCTTCCGGGGCTGAAGGGGTTAAAGCTCTTAATATATGCAATTTATAGAGTAAATTTTTTTATCGCTTGGCCTCATGTGTAGGTTTTGCCTAAGGCCTCACGAAGCCTAGAGCCGCCTCTGCCTCCACATCCGCCCCTCGGATGGAGATTGGGGTCACTGGTTGCTTCCTCTTTCTGAAATCCACAACCAGCTCCGTTGTCTTTGTCACATTTAGATGCAGATGATTAACCTCACACCATATGACAAAGTTCTCCACCACAGTCCTATACTCAGTCTCTTCCCCATCCCAGATACATCCCTCTAGCAAGACTCTGTCTGGTAGCTGGAATCGGTGGTGTAGACAGTAAAAAGAAAGGGAGAGAGAACTGAACCCCAATATTGCTGATCACCCTATCTGACACAGTCTTGCAGACCCACATACTGTGGTCTTCCTGTCAGGTAGTCTACAATCCATGACACAAGGGAAACATCAACCTGTATTGCTGTAAGCTTCTCGCCCAAAAGATCCAGCCTGACAGTATCAAAAGCACTGAAAAAGCCCAAAAAATATGACCCTCACAGTGCTTGCTGACTTATCCAGGTGTGCATATGTGCTGTCAGGAAATGCAGTCTGGAAATCAGGACCGAACGGGCGTTCCTGTGCGCAGGCGCGCACACCTGCCGCGCGCGGGTGTGCGCCGGCATTGGCGCCAGAAGCTCTATTTAAACCTGCCAACAGCAGACAGCCGGTGCTGTCTGCTCTACAGCATATCCCGTGTCCCCAGTGATCTGAATCCGTGTGTTTCCTGTGACCCCGGCTTCACTGGATTACCTGTGCTTTCTGCCTGTACCGACCTCAGCTTGTCCACGACCACTCTTCTGCCTGCTCCTTCTGTACACCACACTGCCTGCCTTTTGATGAACCTTGCCTGTGCCTGACTATCCTACCGCCTGCTCCTCTTGTGCCGCATTGCCAGACCGTTGCCGACCCAGCCTGTACCACCACTTTACCATCCCTGCACGAGCCTTGCTGAAGCCTACCCTGCTTGTACTTGCAACCAGCCAAGCCCTCGTGCCATCCCGCACTCCCGAGCCTCCTGTTCCCACCTCCAGGGGCTCCCGAATCGGCATAGTAAGAGAGGTTGTTCTCCGCACAAAACCAGACTCCACCGGCAGGATTGTGACACATGCGATTTAACATGAAAATGATAGCATCTTCCACCCCTGGTCTTGGCTGCTATGCATACTGCAAAGGGTCTAAACATTTACTAACCGGGGGTCGTAACTGATATAAAACAAGTCTCTCCAAGGGCTTCATGATGTGGGAGGTCAAAGCCACTGGTCTATAATCCTTGGAGTCATGGGTGTCCGCAGAACTTTTTCCAGGGGGGGGCATAATTTCAAGGTCATCCATGCTCTGCCCCTTTTTGACAATGTCATAATTACATTATCACGGTCAGAGACTGCAGACGTAGTACAGGAGATGGTCAGAGAATGCAGACATGATCCAGGAGATGGTCAGAGACTGCAGACGTGATCCAGGAGATGGTCAGAGACTGCAGACATACTACAAGAGATGGTCAGAGACTGCAGACGTGATACAGGAGATGGTCAGAGACTGTGGACATGATACAGGAGACGGTCAGAGACTGCGGGCATGGTACAGGAGACCATCAGAGACTGCAGACATGGTACAGGAGACGGTCAGAGACTGCGGACATAGTACAGGAGATGGTCAGAGACTGCATACGTAGTACAGGATACGGTCAGAGACTGCAGACATGGCACAGGAGACGGTCAGAGACTGCGGACATAGTACAGGATACGGTCAGAGACTGCAGACATGGCACAGGAGACGGTCAGAGACTGCGGACATAGTACAGGATACGGTCAGAGACTGCGGACATGGAACAGGAGACAGTCAGAGACTGCATACATAGCACAGGAGACAGTCAGAGACTGCATACATGGCCCAAGAGACTGTCAGAAACTGCATACATGGCTCAAGAGGATAAGGACCTAGTGGGGAACCCCTATTCTGATCCCTGATCCCAGGGGGGGGCAATTGCCCCCCCTTGCCCCTACCTGCGGACGTCCATGCTTGGAGCCACAAGGACGTGGTATTTTTGGCACAGAGACAAGACAGGATGTCTTCCCCAACACAGGAACCTTTCGTAGACTCGTTGAAGAACGCTCCCCGGCTGGTCTGCACAGCCCTAAACACTCTGGGGCGAACTCCATCTGGGCCTGCAGATTTTACTGCCTTAGGTCTCCTCAACTGTCAACTCACTTTAGTTTTCACGAATCAGACCTTTTATTTTATTATGACGCTATAAACACACAAGGAACACAAGGTAATAGAAAACGAGCCAAATGGAACAGGGGTGAGCAAAGGAACTATAAAATGTGAATATCAAGTTTGTTTACCAACCCGGCCTTGTGCAAACCTAATTCGTTGTGATGGGGTGGAGTTTTCTGGGATTCGGGGGAAATCTTTGGCACATATAAAGATATAAATAGGATTTGTTTCTGACGCTGGCTCTGCAGAAGTGAAGGATCTGTCCCGGTAGAACGCTCGTCAGGTTGGTACCGGTGAGGGGTGGTAATGGTCCAATTCCAATGGGAAATTTCTCAAGCAGCTGCACTCTTTTCCACATCATTGAATGTAATAATAGTGTAAGGTGTGTGAGATAATAAGCTGGGTACTTTTGCTTTTTTTTTTTTGGATATCTTTGAAAAACAGCCAAAGATCCCTTCAGATGTTATTTTTATATCTTACTACTTGTCCAAGAGAAGCAATTAGAAGTCTCTCCAAAGTCAGGAGAAACTCCTTCATAGTTATCAGGTGTCGCCGCCCTTCCTCTTCTGGTGACAAGTGTAAAAATTTGGATTTTTACAATGGTCACCAGGACAAACCGAGAGGATGAATCTATCCAATGCAGTGGTGTATCATCCATGGGTGCAGGGTGTTCACTGAACACGGGCCCTGAGGGATGGGGGGCCCACTGTGCTCTGAACCACACTGCACCCATGGGTGATCTCTCCCTGGTTGACAGCCGGGGGTGATCGGCGCGGTGTGGGCTTGCACACGGGCCCACCAATTTCATGATACGCCCCTGATCCAATGGTAATGCGGATAGCAGGGGTTTCTAATGTGGGTGGCAAAAGTGTCCTTCTGCTCTTTCTCCTAGTGGTTGGGAAGTGAAGAGAAAGTTACGAGCAGCTGTAGGTTCTGGCAGTGGCAGGACAACACTATCCAGTGCCCGGGCACAGATGTAAAACTGTGCCCCCCCTTCCTAGATGGAAGAGGGGATTGGGGCTAAAAGAGGTGGGTGCAATGCACCATGCCTTCCACAACCACCCAGCAGGTATCCAAGTGCAGAAGAAGCAGGCAACACGTTGAGAGGTTTTCTCCTCTTTGTCACACTTAAATAATGGTGATGGTAGTCAGTGCTGGGACAAGGAAATCCAGTGCCCGGGGTGAAGATGGGGAAACTGCCCCCCACTGGGTGGAGAAGGAGATGGCACAAAAATCATCACATTCTGCACCAAAATGTATGAAAAGTTTGTGGCATGTGCCGAAATAGTACCAATATCTGTGGTGCACTGCAGCAAACTAAAGGGTTTAACCACTTGTCCTCTGGAAGGTTTTCCCTACCTTCATGACCAGGCCAATTTTTGCGATTCGCCACTGCGTTACTTTAATTGAGGTCGTGCGACGTTGTACCCAAACAAAATTGACGTTACTTTTTTTCCCACAAATAGAGCTTTCTTTTGGTGGTATTTCATCACCTCTCTGGGTTTTTTTTTTTGCACTATAACCAGTTCCACACCGCCTACCGCATATTTACGGCGGCAGTGTGGACGCTGGCCGCGAATCGCTGTAAAAAGGAGGCGATCTGCGAATGGCCGCTAGGGGGCGCGCGTGCGCGCCCGCCGCACTCCTGAGGAGAGTGCCCGCGGCTTGGGTGGACCCAATGTCTGCCGGCGAGCCACGATGAGCGGCCACAGGCAAAGAACGGGGAACCGCCGATGTAAACACGGCGGTTCCCCATTCTGACAGTGCGGGCATGGGAGATCTACTGATCCCTGTCACTGGGATCAGTTAGATCTCTCATGCCCATGGTAGCCCAACCCCCCCACAGTTAGAACACCCAGGGAACACGATTAACCCCTAGCTCTCCCCCTGCAGGTTAACCCCTTTACTGCCAATGACATTTATACAGTAATCAGTGGACATTTCAATTTCTGATCGCTGAATAAATGTCATTAGTCGCAAAAAAGTGTCATAAATGTCCGACATGTCCGCTGCAATATCGCAGTACCGCTAAAAATCGCAGATCGCCGCCATTACTAGTAAAAAAAAAAAAACCCCAGAAATGAATTCTCCTCATCCGTAAACGCAGCCATTTTTGCGCAAACCAATCAACAAACGCTGATCGCAATTTTTTTTTTAATCACAGATATGAGGAAGAATACAAATCGGCCAAAAACGATGGAAAAAAAACATTTTTATATTTTTTTTTTTTTGGATTTGAATTTTAGCAAAAAGTAAGAAATTTGGGTTTTTTGCAAAATGGTCGCTCTTCTTTTGTTTATAGCGGCGATCAGAAATGACGCAGAGGCGATCAAATACCACCAAATGAAATCTCTATTTGTGGGGGAAAAAGGACACAAATTTTGTTTGGGTACAACGTCGCACGACCGCGCAATTGTCAGTTAAGGGGACGCAGTGCCGAATCGCAAAAAGTGCTCTGGTCCTAACATGGGAAATTCTTCCGGAGGTGAAATGGATAAACAAAGAGCCACAATTTGGAAAAAAAGAACACAAAATGTTTTTAACTATCTGCTATAAAACACATCCAATAGAAAAATGGAAAAAAAAAACAATTTATACCAATATGTATTCTGCTACCTGTTTTTGGTAAAAAAGTGTATATTGATTGGTTTGCCCAAAAGTTTTTGTTTTTTTTACTTATTTCACCCAGACATACATTTCAAGGCCTCCATGTTGATATTTAGAAGTCTTGAGAACAAGTCCTGTTAAGCCTCGTACACACGGGACGACGATCGCACGTACGACCGTGTTGAATCGTATGTTGCATAATGTAGATAGCATACTGACATGCACGCGACGGTCGTACATACAACTTGCGGCCGGCCGAACGTGATGACGCGAACGAGCGTATAAAGAGGAAGTAGCGTCACCCTTTGGGCTCTTTCATCTAATTTCATGTTAGTTGAAGTGGACTTGGCGCATGTGAGCTTAGCACAATACAATTTGTTGTACCCATCTGCTCTACACACGACACAACGGTCGTATGCGAGCTTGTTGGTACGACCAAGTCTTCTAGTCTGCACATACAACTCCCATGCACGACCGTCGTATGTTCAACTGTTGAAAGCGTGGCCACAGACGATCGATTCTGCATACAACGGTCGTGAGTACGACGTGTTGAACACGATCGGCTTCCCGTGTGTACGAGCCATTACTCTAAAGCTTCGTACACACGGTTCAACGATCGTACGACTGAACGGCCCAAATCGTATGTTGGCTGTTGTATCTCACGTACTGACATGCACAAAACGATTGTACGACCAAGCCGAATGTAGTGACGTTTTATGAACGTATAAAGACAAAGTTCAGGTGCATGTAATTAGCGTCCGGCCGTTCCTGACTTCTGAGCAATGCGTGTTTTGCACAATACAACTTGTTGTATCAACTTCTCTGTACACACGTTACAACGGTCGTATGACCGCTTGTTGGTACTACCAAGTTTTCTAGTCTGCTCATACAACTCCCGTTGTACGACCGCCATACGTTGGCTGTTCTAATCGCGCGTACTAACGGTCGATTTAGCATACAACGGTTGTTCGTACGACCTGTTGGATACGATCGTTGACCCGTGTGTATGAGGCATTCGTCTTATCAGGGGTTGAAGACTCAACTAACACATTATCATTACCTGCAGGTGAACGTCTATACCGAGAAGACATGAAGTTCCTCCCAATTTTGCTTTTGCTCATCCCGGTCACCACTGATTCAGATGACCACAAATCTGAAGAGTCTCATGATGATGCTGAAGGTGAAAAGAAAGCCCAAGCCCTTAAAGAAATAGTAAAAGGAAATACTGAATTTGCCATCAATCTCTTCAAGCATCTGACCTCCGTGTCTTCTGAGGGCAAGAATTTCCCACCCAAAAATCTAGTCTTGTCATCTTTCAGTATTTCTTCTGCTTTTTCCATGCTGTTGTTGGGCTCCCAATCAAAGACCCACCAGGAAATCCTGGAAGGTTTGAACCTGAACACAAAAAGCACAGAACGTGAGGTCCACCAGGCGTATTCCAATCTTCTCCAGCTGCTGAATGAACCAAATAGTAGCCTTCAAGTTGCCATCGGCAATGCCCTCTTTGTACTGCAGACACTGACCTTGCTGAAGAACTTTGAAGATGATTTGAAGGATCTTTACCATGCTGAAATTAGGAAGACCAATTTCAATGACCCACAAGAGGCTAAGAAAGAAATAAATGAATATGTGAAGAACAAAACTGAAGGCAAAATTAAGGAACTTGTCAAAGAGTTTTCTGCAGATGCCAAGCTGGCCCTGGTCAACTATGTTCTGTTTAAGGGTAAGGACAGAGGCATCTGGAGTAGATAATTACAGTACATTTAAGTTGCTACCAGGGTTGTCAGCTCTGCTGGTTCTCCCCCCCGCTAGATAGCAAAACACATTCCCTTATGTCAGTGGTTCTCAACTCCGGTCCTCGGGACCCACTAACAGGCCAGGTTTGCAGGATTACTGAAATACATCACAGGTGATATCATTTGCTGCTCAGTGATTGCAGTATTCTAGTCTGTATCTCTCCAAGGTAATACTTAAAATCTGGCCTGTTAGTGGGTCCCGAGGACCGGAGTTGAGAACCACTGCCTTATTTAATGGAGATGAGGAGGGGGCAGATGTTGTGTAGTAAATGAATGTTGAACTGCATAAGGCAGAAAACACTGCTTGAGATAGAGGAGATTAATGGTTGACACTTCTGGGTTCAAATTTGTGTCAATGTTATGTTCATTTTGTCCCTGTAAGGATTTATGGATGATAGGCAGTCAGTTTGTCTGCACCAAACGATTCCCTCAATCACCTCAAATGACAGGACCCAGGTCTGAACCTGCGACCTCTGCTGTGTCTGGTAATGCCACTATCTGATCTCTTAGGACAACCTTGCCTTATATCTTGTTTCTCTTAAATCTTGAACTCCTAGCTCCTCCCATGAACTTCCTATTTAAGCCATGCTTTTGCACTTCCTGTTTGCCAGATTATTAAGCTCTCTCTTGCCAATATCTCGCTCTTGTCTCTCCTGCTGCCATCAGTATCTTCGCTACAACTTATTCCTGACCTTTTGCATGTTCCTTGACTATGGTGCTACTGGATCTTAACCTGCAACCACTTGCTACTGACCTTTGGCTTGTATACTGACTATGCTTCTGTGTGATCCCTACCTGTGTTATCCGCTACTGGAGCCCGGCTCACCTCCTGGTGTGGTGATCTTAAGGACTGCGCCCTGGTACTAAGACACATCAAAACCCATCTCCACCATCAGGCGCTCTGGTAAATGCCGATTAGTGCTTAGACCTCATGCTTCGTGGTTAGAACTTTCGCCTGGCAGCACTGGGGTCATCGCTTCAAAATCCAACCATGATGGCACTATGTGCCTTGGGTTTGCATGTTCTCCCTGTGCCTAATATGTGGGTTTCCTCCGGGTACTCCGGTTTCCTTCCACACCTCAAAGACATGCTGGCAGGTTAATTGGCTCTTGTCTAAAATTGACCCTAGTATGTGTATTCATGAATGTGAGTTAAGGACTTTAGATTGTAAGCTCCTTGAGTGCAGGGACTAATGTGAATGTACAATGTATATGTAAAGTGCTGCGTAATTTGATGGTACTATATACAGTAAGTACCTGTAATAAATACTAGGGTTGCACCGATACCGTTTTTTTATCCATGATACTTTCGGTCAAGTACTCGCTGATACAGAGTACCGATACGTTGCGGTTCAATTTGCATTGATACAAAATAAATGGGAGTAAACTGCTCTTCTAAAACTAATAAACTATTTACCAACAGCCAAAACCAATGGCCACTTTTCTGTACTCCTACTCTTGGACCTTTCTGCTGCCTTTCATACGGTTGACCACCCCCTCCTCCTCCAAAAACGTCATGCCATTGGTCTCCGTGACTGTACTCTTCGCTGGTTCTCTTCCTACCTATCCAATCACACCTTTAGCATTACTTACAGCTCTACTTCCTCCTCTCCTCTTCCTTTCTCTTTTGGAGCCCCCCAAGGTTCTGTTCTTGGGTCTCTCCAATTTTCAATCTACACCTCCTCCCTGCGTCAGTTGATAGCCTCCCATGGCTTCCAATACCACCTCTATGCTGATGACACCCAAACTATCTCTCTACCCCTTAGCTCACTCCATCAGTCTCATCGCGTACCACTAATTTACTAATGGAAACATCAGTCTGGATGTCACACCACTTCCTCAAACTTAATCTATCCAAAACCAAACTTATCATTTTTCCTCCACCACGTGCCCCTTCCCCTGAACTCTCTGTCATAATCGATGGCACAACTATCAGCCCATCACTGCATGCCAAGATCCTAGGCGTGGTCCTGCACTCTGAACTCTCCTTTAAGCCCCACATCCAATCACTGTCCAAACCCTGCCGCCTCAACCTCTGCAACATCTCCAAAATACTCCCCCTTCTAACCAATGACACAACAAAGCTTCTAATCCACTCCCTGGTCATCTCTCGCCTCGGCTACCGCAACTCCCTCCTCAATGACTTACCTCTACATAAGCTATCCCCCCTTCAGTCCATCATAAATGCTGCTGCCAGACTTATCCATCTTCCCAGTCGCTCTGTGTCTGCTGCTCCTCTCTGTCAATCCCTCCACTGCTTCCACTCACCCAACAAATGAAATTCAATATACTCACAACAACTTACAAAGCCACCCACAATTTAGCCCCCAGCTACATCACCAGCCTAATCTCTAAATACCAACCTAATCTGTGCCCCTGTTCTCCAGCTCCCTCCTCACCTCCTCCTTTGCTCGCCTCCAGCTCTTTTCCAAGCCTCTCAAATCCTATGGAACTCCTTACCCCAACCTGTCCAGATATCTCCTACTCTATTAGCTTTTAGACAATCTGTGAAAACCTCTCTCTTCAGAGAATCCTATCCTACCCACGCCTAACAACTGTATTTTCATTTTCTTCATCAGCTCACCCCCCACAGTTATTACATTTTGTTTCACTTGACCCTCCCTTCTAGATTAACCGTGGAGAAGAGAAAGGTATAGAGAAGCCTGATAAATTTTCCTTCAGGCTGGAAACTAAGTTCTGAGCTGGAGAGAAGCAAAGGAGTGTAAAGCTGTGAGTTCTGTGTAGTGAGAGAACTGTCGGCCAGCAAGTGAAGAGCGGGGAGAGTTGAGAGGAGCAATAGTCTGCAGAGGGAGAGTCTGCAGTGAAGTACATATATACAGGCTTGTATATGGGAACCTTGTACCATAATTCTTTGGGCATCCCACAGTCATCCCTCATCCCCATCCAAGTTATTTCCCCCAAATAAAACAAGAGTTCAGTGTCTCCGGATGTGTGATTTATGGTGCGATTGAGGTCAGCTATCAGGTGAACCACAACTACCAGCCACTCTCAAGGGAGCTCATGGCTACATTGAGATATATTGAATGTGTTTTTTTCAGAGTCATTCACTTTAATTGCCACCAAGCATGTTTTATATGTGGCACCAAATCTAAGAGTTTTGTTAGTTTGTTTATCCATTAACCAGAGACACTATTGGATTTAATACACATGCATGTTTTGTGTTATTAGGAGAATGGCAGCACACTTTTAATGCAGCACTTACAAGAAATGAGAAGTTCAATGTTGATAAGGATACAACGGTGGACGTTCCAATGATGCATCTCAGGGGTATCTACAACGCTTACCATGACACAGATCTTCCTTGTACAGTGGTGGAGCTTCCATACAAGGATAACGCATCCATGATTATCGCCATGGCTGAGCCGGGCAAGATCCATGAGGTAGAGCAAGGACTGTCCGCTGAGACCCTGCAACGATGGAGGACATCATGGAGTGAAACGTAAGAGAAGAAAACTGCATGCAAATGTACAAAAAAAAACCCCAAATTTAGTTTACCTGTATATTCAAAGGTAAAATCATTATTTTATAATTGCATAACATGTATCTATATTCTGACATGCCATATGCCAGCTGGAAGTGGAAATGGAAATTGCTGTGGACGTGTCTTCCCTTTATAAGGATGGGATCACTTTTATACTCATTTTAGCTTAAAGGAGAAAGAAAGTCCAAGACAGGGACCAGGAGTGCTGTGATGCTGATTAGTAACCCAAAGGGCAGGCAGTAGGCAGGACTGGGGCGTAACGAAAGGGTTTGCAGGGGTTGCAATTGCAACTGGGCCCCATGGGCCAGGGGGCCCCTGTGCCTCCCTTGTTCACCTGAATAGGAGGGATGGCGGGGTGGCATTTAGAGGACCCAATCTCCTCCATTTTCCTCTATCCAGTTTACTTGTCTTCTGCTGTTCCCAGGGTCACTGTGTGCTTCCCTTGTCCCCCCTACAGAGCTGCTGTCTTCCCCCCTCCTGTAGAAGATGAGTCATGATGGAGAGATGGGAACGGGTCGGTAAATTTGTCATTTACCGGCTCCTTCCTTTTCTGAATGGACAGAGTCAGTGATTGGTACCAATTGGTTCATTCATAACTGAAGCATAATAAACTGTTTTACTATACTTCTGTTTCTGAATGAATGGGAGGCTCGGTGCACAGCTATTCCTGTCCATTCATTCTGTGCAGCTGAGGCTACAGAGATGGAGATTGAGAGCCAAGGTTTGTTTAGACCCCCTGATATCTCATCAAAGCCCCCCAACAGAGCTCCTAAAATAAATTGTAAAAAAATGTAAAAGAAATAAAATGAAATGGTAAAAAAAAATAATAAATTAAAAAACTACTGCCACTAGTGAGGGAACTATCAGGATTGCAAAGGTTGCAATTGTGACCGGACCCTGGCATTTCACCACCATGAGGAGGCCCGAAGATGGCAGAAAGGGGGCTGCTGCAGAACTTGTGAAAGGGCCCCGCTGCGGGACCGTAATAAATGGGAGTAAAGGGCCCCAGGATCAGTGGGAAGAAGGAAGGGCCCTGGCCATCATTTCTTGCACCGGGGCCCTGAAGGTTCCTAGTTACTCCTCTGAGGCAGGACAAGAGAAGAAAGGAGCAGAGAAAAAGGCAAATGGGAAGAAGGTCAAAGGGAGGCAGGAGGTGGGACAAGGGCAAGTATAAATTTGACAGACAGGAGGCAATATGAAGAAAGACAGAGGGTGGGACAAGAGCAGGCAGGAGGCAGGACAAATGTAGGCAAGAGGTTGAACAAGGGCTGGCAGGAGGCATGATATAGGCAGGTAGAAGGTAGGACAAGGGCAGGTCAAAGGCAGGCAGTAGGCATGACATAGAAGGCTGGACAAGGCCAGAGAGAAAGGATAGCATAACCAGGAAGGAGGTGTAAAAAAGAATACAGGAGAAAGGAGCAAAGCAGACAGAGGGTTGAACAAGGGCAAGCAGGAGGAATGACAAAGGTAGGCAGAAGGTGGAAAAGGGGCAAGCAGGAGGAAGGACAAAGGTAGGCAGAAGGTGGAAAAGGGGCAAGCAGGAGGAAGGACAAAGGTAGGCAGAAGGTGGAAAAGGGGCAAGCAGGAGGAAGGACAAAGGTAGGCAGAAGGTGGAAAAGGGGCAGCTAGAAGGCAGGACAACGTCTGGCAGAAGGTGGAAAAGGGGCAGCTAGGAGGCAGACAAAGTCTGGCAGAAGGTGGAAAAGGGGCAAGCAGGAGGCAGGACAAAGTCTGGCAGAAGGTTAAACAAGGGAAGGCAGAAAGTGGAACAAAGGAAGCAAGATAAAGACAGGCAAGAGGTTGAACAAGGGCAGACATGAGGCAGGTCAAAAGTGGGCAGAAGGTTAGACAAGGGCAGGCAGGGTATGACACAAGCAGCCAGAAGGTGGAACAGCATCAGGTAGTAAGCAGGACAAGAACCGGCAGGTAGAAAGGCAAGGACAAGGTCCAAACTTGCAGGTTCTGAAGTGTTCTCAATGCTCCAGTGCTATGCAATGTAGCCTAAATTAATAAGATTTATAGTTGATAGCATAGATTTTATTTAGCTAAACTGCCCACAGGCAAGACTTACAGTCTTGGTGGCATTTGATCATTATGCCATCCAGGCAACTGGCATTGGCAAGGTCAGAAACTACAGCCCTCGTGGTTTTATTATTTTGGCACGTTTCTTCTTGAAAGCTTTTAGATCAACCAAAAATAATGTGGGGGAAGTTATGAATTGGTTATAGATTGACTGGCTTGTTTAGGTAAGCCTCCGCACCATATAGTTGTTATTAAAGCCCAATTCCAGTAAAGTGCCTGGAAGTGGAAAAATGAACCCTGGAAGGTTTGTGCCATCAGATTCTGCACGTGGCCATTGATGTATCAGCAACAATTTTAGGGTGAGGGCTTTCCTAAATAATCCATTCAGTTTCTATCATCCTCACTGCAAGTTTAATGATAAGTTGTCCTGTTTTCTGTCCAATGGCAGGTCAGGTACGGCTCTACCATGTTTTTTGTTGGATCAGCAGCTCTATGGGTGTCTCAGCTGCAGTGGTGGTGGATGGAGAAGGTGGTTGACGTTTTCCTTTTTTATCCCAATGACCGGTGCAGCTGTTAATATTTTCCTGTTCTTATAAGATTCATTTTTTTGTTTTTTTTTTAACTTCACAGGATCGTTGACCTTTCGTTACCCAAATTTAATATTACTTCCAAAATAAACCTGGTGGATGAGTTACCGAAACTTGGCATCAGAACCCCTTTCACCGATGCTGCAGACTTCTCCGGAATCCCTCGCCATTTCGGGCTTAAAGTGGGACCGGTAAGAGTCCATTCTATTCATTTTTCCTGTTATTTGGCCCATAAATACAGTATGGTGTCCCCTCTGACCTGCTATCCTCTAATAAGACAACGCTTGTTCTTTCATAGAGAACTGCTGAAATAATATGTCAAGAAAGCTAAAAAGTTCAGAGATACTCAGATCCATCAAATGGCCAGAATGCGGTATCAGCAGAAATAACAGTGCCTTGAAAAAGTATTCATACCCCTTGAGGTTCCCCACGTTTTGTCATGTGACACCCAAAAATGTATTTTATTGGGATTTTATGTGATAGACCGACACAAAGTGGCTCATAATTGTGAAGTGGAAGGAAAATGATAAATGATACAAATAAATCTGTGAAAAGTGTGGGGGGCATTTGTATGGCGCCCCCCTGAGGCAATACTTTGTAGAACCGCCTTTCTCTGCAATTACAGCTGCAAGTCTTTTTGGGGAAGTCTCTGCCAGCTTTGCCCATCTAGAGAGGACATTTTTGCCCATTCTTCTTTGCAGAATACCCCAAGCTCTGTCAGATTGGATGGAGAGCGTCTGTGATCAGCAATTTTCAAGTCTTGGCACAGATTCTCATTGGGATTTAGGTCTGGACTGTGACTGGTCCATTCTAACCCATGAATGTGCTTTGATCTAAACCATTCCATTGTAGCTCTGGCTGGATGTTTAGGGTCGTTGTCCTGCTGGAAGGTAGAACCTCCTCCCTGGTCTCAAGTCTTTTGCAGACTCTAACAGGTTTTCTTCTAAGATTGTCCTCCATCCATCTTCCCATCAACTCTGACAAGTTTCTTGTCCCTGCTGAAGAAAAGCATCCCCACACCATGAAGCTGCCACCACCATGTTTCCCAGTGGGGATGGTGAGTTCAGGGTGATGGGCAGTGTTAGTTTTCCGCCACACATAGCGTTTTGCTTTTAGGCCAAAAAGTTGAATTTTGGTCTCATCTGAGCAGAGCACCTTCTTCCACATGCTTGCTGTGTCCCCCACATGGCTTCTCACAAACTGCAAACAGGACTTTTTATGGTTTTCTTTCACCAATGGCTTTCTTCTTGCCACTCTTCCATAAAGGGCAGATTTGTGGAGAGCACGACTAATAGTTGTCCTGTGGACAGATTCTCCCCCCTGAGCTGTGGATCTCTGCAGCTCCTCCAGAGTCACCATGGACCTCTTGGCTGCTCCTCTGATGAATGCTCTCCTTGCCCGGCCGGTCAGTTTAGGTGGACGGCCATGTCTTTGTAGGTTAGCAGTTGTGCCACACTCTTTCCATTTCCAATGATGGATTGAACAGAGCTCTGTGAGACGTTCAAAGTTTGGGAGATTTTATTATAACCTAACCCTGCTTTATATTTCTCCACAACTTTATCCCTGACCTGTCTGCTGTGTTCCTTGGCCTTCATAATTCTGTTTGTTCACTAAGGTTCTCTAACAAACCTCTGAGGGCTTCACAGAACAGCTGTATTTATACTGAGATTAAATGACACACAGGAGGACTCTATTTACTAATTAGATGATTTCTGAAGGCAATCAGTTGCACTAGATTTTAGTTAGGGGTATCGGAGTAAAGGGAGCTGACTAGAAAATATATTTTCACATATTTATTTGTAAAAAATGTTGAAAACCATTTATAATTTTCCTTCCACTTTTATTATCTACAATTATGAGCCACTTTGTGTCGGTCTATCACATAAAATCCCAATAAAACACATTTACGTTTTTGGGTGTCACGTGATAAAATGTGACAGAATTGCTTATTTGAACTGCAGAGAACTTTTGACTTTGCCCCTTTTGCACAGAACAAATTTACAGGCGTTATCGATGGGCAATGTTTTTATAAATACCCAAAGTGGCACTTTTACGTGTGAGCTTATAGTGCCAAGCTAGGACACATTTTAAATGTTACTTTTCATTGGATTATCTCCATTTTCAAGGGAAATTTTTGTAGTTCTACATCTTTTCTACTCTGAAACTAAAGAGAAGGGAAAAGGGAAAGGAAGTAGAGTCTTTAAGAGGAATAAGAACAACAAAAGAGCTGTTGCTTCATAATGTTATGCCCACTCAGGAGCTGTGACACCAACAAGAGGATCAGTGCAATAATGGCCTGAGGGGCCTCTCTGCTCCATGCCTCAATATTAGGTAAACTAAGTAAAACTAAATAATAAGGTATATTTTTACACATAAAGGGTAGGTAGCCCTTCATAAGTTGGTAAAAGTGGTGCTCTGGTGCCAGTCTGCCCAAGGATAATATTTCTCAAGGACTTTTGAGTTCCCAGCTTCTCCCACCCACCAATTTATTATGAGGTCACCCTCCCCCCCCCACATCCCCTTCAGATGTACAAATAGGAACAAGTCTCTATGACGGGAGGGCAGAGCCAGAACTTTAATTTTGGACATCTTGTTGCAAAAGAGGGACACATGGGAAAGGGGCTGCACATCCCAAATATGCTAGATTGGGACAATTCCCCCATGGGGATTTTTAGCAGCTTACAAATGATTGGTAACAAATATATGCAGAATGCATTCTTTTTAATATACAAAAGATTGTAAATCAAAAGGCTTTGTGGCAGTTACTAAAATATGAGCTCTGGTTTCCATATTCAAGATACATAAAAACACGATGGTTATTGCACACTACTGGATTTAGGCGTTAGACGTATGTTTTTAACGCACTATAGCCCAACATGTTTCGACCTATGTCGTAATGGTCTTCCTCAGGGGGATTATTTGCATCTGTAGTTGTGCCACTGTTGTGTACATAAAAGACTATGCTGCCAGGGCTTCCGCATCCAGTGGTACTAAGTCCTCCGCGGTCCATCCAGGGGCGACAGTCGGCTCTTAGAGACTTGCAAGAGGTCATTCATTTTGGCGCTCCAGAGAGGGGAGAATGCGTAGCACATCTGTATTATGGACATCATTGAGTCCTTTTCTTCTGGTTGGGTGATCCAAAAATATAATGAAAAAACAAACCACAGTGAGATCTGCCACACTCACTGACAGAATCACCATATTTTTGATATAAAAACTTTTTTCATTATATTTTTTAAGAAAAGGACTCATTGATGTCCATAATACAGATGTGCTACACATTCTCCCCTCTCTGGAGTGCCAAAACGAGTGACCTCTTGCAAGTCCCTTAGAGCCAACTGTCACCACTGGAAGGACTGCGGAGGACTTAGTACCACTGGATGCGGAAGCTCTGGCAGCATAGTCTTTTATATACAAAACAGTGGCACAACTACAGATGCAAATAACCCCCCTGAAGAAGACCATTACAACATAGGTCGAAACGTGTTGGGGTATAGTTTGTTAAAAACATACTTATAACGCCTAAATCCAGTAGTGGTGACGAGTGACCTCTTGCAAGTCTCTTAGAGCCGACTGTCGCCCCTGGATGGACCTCAGGATGCAGAAGCTCTGGCAGCATAGTCATGTGCACAACAATGGCACAACTACAGATGCAAATAATCCCCCTGAAGAAGACCATTACGACATAGGTTGAAATGCGTTGGAGTATAGTGCGATAAAAACATACTTATAACGCCTAAATCCAGAAGTGTGCAATAACCATCATGTTTTTATGTATCTTGAATATGTAAACCAGAGCTCATATTTTAGTAACTGCCACAAAGCCTTTTCATTTACAAACTTTTGTACAATAAAAATAATGAATTCTGCATATACTTGTTACCAATCATTTGTAAGCTGCTAAAAAACCCCATGGGGGGATTGTCCCAATCTAGTTTTGGACATCTTGGCGCTCTATAAGACTACAGGACACCAAAAGAGTGCTTCAACCCATCAGTGTCGCTCCATAACTTAAAGAATAACAGCTTTTTGTGTCTCAAATGGTAGCTGTGCCTGAATAAATAATGCGTTTCCTCTGGGTCACCATGACACGTGGACAGCTGGTAAATACATCAGAGCGCCAGGAGTCAAAGTTACAGATAGTCAGCTAAAAGCAAGGAATAAAACGATGCACAATTATGTAGCGCAGCCAGGCAAACAGCAATATTCACTCCTCTGGCTCAGTAAACAGTCTAGGGGTTGCCTTTTTAACTGCTTCTAGCCGGGCCTATATACTAATGACCTCCATAACGTCCTCCCAATCACGTGCCTCCTGTGTGTCCTAGAGGACACTTTGAGGTGCGATCCGTCACCCGCTCTGTCCACTGGACACAACAGGTGACAGATGGTTGTACCAGGCTGGCATTCTATATACAAATAATAGTTTTGGCTGGAGCTTTTTTTTAGCTTTGAGAGCAATGACCATATAGTCCAGCATTTCACAACCAATAGTATGCAAAATCTCCATTCCCCAAAGTCTAAAATATAAAAAATATAAATGCTACTTAGCAGTGGGAAACCTGAGCCTGGGATGTTGCGCACACAAAACAACCTCATATTAACGTCACATTAGAGTCCCCCCTTGACATCAGAGGCCCCCCTTCGGATCGGAGGGCCCCATCGCATCAGAGGGCCCCTCAGTATGTCAGAGATCCCCATCACATTAGTTGGCCTCCCCATCATATTAGAGATCCTCCATCACATCAGAGGGCCTCCTCATGACATCAGCGACACCCCCCATCACATCAGAGGCCCCCCCATCACATCAGAGGTTTCCCTTCAAATTGGAGGTCCCCCTTCGCATCGGAGGCCCCATCACATCAGAGGGCCCCCATGACATTAGAGGGCCTCCCAATCACATCAGAGGGCTTCCCCATTACATCAGAGATCCCCCATCACATTAGAGGGCCTCCCCATCATAGTAGAGATCCTCCATCACATTAGAGAGCCTCCCCATCACATCAAAGATCCTCCATCACATCAGAGCACCTTCCCATCACATCAGAGTCTCCCCAATCACATCAGAGGTTTCCCTTCAAATTGGAGGTCGTCTTTCGCATCGTAGGGCCCCATCACATCAGAGGGCCTCCCCATACATCAGAGATCCCCCATCACATCAGAGGATCTTCCCATCACATCAGAGGACCTTCCCCATCACACCAGAGGCCCCCCTATCACACCAGAGGTTTACCTTCAAATTGGAGGTCCCCCTTCACATTGGAGGCCCCATCACATCAGAGGGCCCCCCATCACTTCAGAGGGCTTCCCCATCACATCAGAGGACCTCCCCATCACATCAGAGAGCCTCCCCATCACATCAGAGGCCCCTCCAACACATCAGAGGTTTCCCTTCAAACTGGAGGTCCCCCTTCACACCATAGGACCCCCCATCACATCAAAGGGCCCCCATCACATCAGGGATCCCCATTACATCAGAGGGCCCCATTACATCAGAGGGTTCCCATCACATCAGAGGGCCCCCATTACATCAGAGATCCTCCATCACATCAGAGGGCCTCCCCATCACATCAGAGATCCCCCAGGAAATCAGAGTTTCCCCTTCACCCCCAGGAAATCAGAGTTTCCCCTTCACATCAGAGGCCCCCCCACCAGAGGCACCCCCCATCACATCAGAGGCCCCCCCATCACATCAGAGGTTTCCCTTCAAATTGGAGGTCCCCCTTCGCATCGGGGGCCCCATCACATCAGAGGGCCCCCATCACATTAGAGGGCCTCCCAATCACATCAGAGGGCTTCCCCATTACATCAGAGATCCCCCCATCCAACATTAGAGGGCCTCCCCATCATATTAGAGATCCTCCATCACATTAGAGAGCCTCCCCATCACATCAAATATCCTCCATCACATCAGAGCACCTTCCCATCATATCAGAGGCTCCCCCATCACATCAGAGGCTTCCCTTCAAATTGGAGGTCCCCCTTCGCATCGTAGGCCCCATCACATCAGAGATCCCCCATCACATCAGAGGCCCCCCATCACATCAGAGGCCCCCCTATCACATCAGAGGTTTACCTTCAAATTGGAGGTCCCCCTTCACATTGGAGGCCCCATCACATCAGAAGGCCCCCCATCACATCAGAGAGCCTCCCCATCACTTCAGAGGGCTTCCCCATCACATCAGAGGGCTTCCCCATCACATCAGAGGCCCCTCCAACACATCAGAGGTTTCCCTTCAAACTGGAGGTCCCCCTTCACACCATAGGACCCCCCATCACATCAAAGGGCCCCCATCACATCAGGGATCCCCATCACATCA
This sequence comes from Glandirana rugosa, assembly GCA_018402905.1. Lineage (NCBI taxonomy): Eukaryota > Metazoa > Chordata > Amphibia > Anura > Ranidae > Glandirana > Glandirana rugosa. The sequence continues at coordinate 361,202 of BLSH010207280.1, forward strand.
GAGGACCCCCCCATCACATCAGAGGGCCCCCATTACATCAGAGGGCCCCCATTACATCAGAGGGCCCCCATTACATCAGAAATCCCCCATCACATCAGAGGGCCTCCCCATCACATCAGAGACCCCCCAGGAAATCTGAGTTTCCCCTTCACATCAGAGCACCCCCTATCACATCAGAGATCCCCCATCACTTCAGAGGACCCCCCATCACATCAGAGATCCCCCATCACTTCCTACCCCCTAGAGA
>BLSH010207280.1:424806-473201 GCA_018402905.1 Glandirana rugosa
TTTATTTTCCCTCTCCCCATTTTTTGTAGGGCACTTGCCCTAGTTTGAAGATGATTTTAGAACAGTTATATGGCTTCTACCGTTAATTAATACTTTTCAGACACAGTTTGAAGATGATCCACATTCACCTCCATTTTTGCATTTTTTAAGTTTTTATTTTTTTAAAAATATTTAAAGTTATTTCCCTGTCCCCATTTTTTTGTAGGGCACTTGCCCTACCCTTACTCCCATTTTACTTCCTTTTGCAGCCCTCTGGGGCTTTCCAGGACTTTCCTACAGCCATTTTTGTGCCTAAAAGTTCGGGTCCCCATTGATTTCAATGGGGTTCGTTGTCCGTGCGATCGTTCGGGTTCCGTCCGGACCCGGACCCGGACTTTGTCCCGAAGTTCGGACGGACCAGCAGAACCCGAACTTCCAGGTGTTCGCTCAACTCTACCCAGGAGCAATGGTGTCCCTAAGTGCTGGTGCTTTCCGATATACAAATTGAGGCCTGTCAGGTAAAGAGGGACCAAATACTCGATCCTGCTTAAGTATAGGCCAATATTTGTGGATAATCTTTTCAACTTTCCTATGCTGAATACTATAATCTAAAATGATACGGAATTCCCCTGTCCCGGACCCATCAGCCCTTGGTTGGTTACTCAGCATAATCCCTCTATCTAAATTTAGTACATTATCTCTCTCTTTATATATCTGGTCCTGGTCGTAATCTTTTTGCAGGAACCTCTGAATCAATACCTCCGATTGTGACACAAAATCCCCCTCTGATGAGCAATTCCGCTGGAGTCGCACAAATTGACCCCTCGGAATATTAATCAGCCAGTTCTTGTGGTGACAGCTGGTCAGAGGAATATAGGAATTTCTGTCCGTCGGTTTGAAATGGTTCTTGAACCTAAATGCATCCCCCTCTTTGGAAATCTCCAGGTCCAAGAAAACCATATGCTCAAAATTGACATTCCATGTCAAATCTACATTTTTGGAGTTACCATTCATCTTGGTCATAAAGATTTCAAGATCGGATAGTTCCCCTTTCCAAATCAATATGAGGTTGTCAATAAATCTTTTGTAACATGCCAGCTGAGGGGGGGGGGTGGGAGAATATGACCTCTTCCTCCCAGTGGGCCATGAACAAATTGGCCACACTGGGAGCAAAGTGAGCCCCCATCGCCACCCCCCTAACCTGCAAATAATACTGGTCATCATACCAAAAATAATTCTTTAGAAGACAAAACTCCAAACATTTTAACAGAAATTTCTTGTGTTTTCTGGAGAGCTCGGATTTGTCCAATGCCCACCGAACAGAAGATATAGCATCTTTGTGGTCAATGACAGTATACAGCGAACTCACGTCCGCTGTTACTATACAACACGAGGATGCCGAATCGAATGATTCTAAAATTTGGATGATATGTTTTGAATCTTTAAGGTAGGCCTCTGTTTTGGTGACTAGCAGTTGGAGGAAGAAATCTATATGTTGGCCCAATCTGGCCGTTATGGAGTCAATCCCATTCACTATAGAACGCCCTGGAGGGTATTCACTATTCTTGTGTATTTTGGGCAAGAAGTATATCACAGGGGTCCTACAGTGTAATGGGTCCAAATATAGAGCTTCCTTTTTAGTCACAATCCCTTTAATTTTTCCTTTTTCAACCAGTGAGTGTAGTTTATCTTTATACTCTAACATAGGGTCATTCCTCAATAATTCGTAAGTGTCTCTGTCCTCCAATAACCGGCCCATTTCCTGTTTATAGTACCCCTTACTTAGACCCCCCCCCTATCAGCAGGGCGGATCACTATATTTTTCCTTTTTTCTAAAAACGAAAAACCTTTACGGAAGTAACCAGGATCATTGACCTTTTTAACTTTCAATGACCCTAAGTCTTTACAGACAATGTTTTTAAACACATCCAGGTGTTTAGTAACTACACCAGGGGGGTTAAACGTAGACTTATTCCGAAGATCAGAGTGTACCATAGATGTAGCATTGCGCTGTATAGGGTTAGATAAAAAATATTTTTTTATATTCAGAGTCCGCATGAACTTATGGACACTGATATAAGTCTGGAATTTATTTAAGTTCTTAATCGGGGCAAATTTTAAACCCTTATCAAGGACTTTTAATTCATCCTCAGTGAGTAGAATACCACTGAGGTTGAAGATCCCTGCTCCTAATGGGGTTTTGGCTTTTTGGACCCTTCGACCCCCTCTGTTTCCCCTCCATGTTTTCTTTTTCTTACATTCACGTTTTGATGGTAATCTCCTGGATTTTCCCGAGGGTAATCCACGGTACACACTTAGTAGTATCTCCGGGACAGTTAAATTCCTCCCCTGCACATAATTCCAGGGGAGGAATTTAACTGTCCCGGAGATACTACTAAGCGTGTACCCCTTCAGTGGGGAACGCTCTCTGGTGAGTGATCTCATGTTTGCAGTGCAGGAGGTGGAACGTTTGATGCACCATAACTCACACAAGAGAAATCAGTATTACAGCAAAGCACACTTTTGTGATACCAATCAACAGGGATACAACCTGAAGAATTTTCTGGCACCAAACATAGCACTTTAATTATAGCACTTGGAGATTGCTATTTTGCACGATAGAGACTTTTTACCTTGGCACATCAAGGCTTTGTGAACTGTATACCTCACGCCGTTTACTTTGCACTTTAATCCAAATTTCCTTTTGCACGTCATTCTGCATATAACATCTCACATGCAAATTGCACATATATATAAGTTGTATATTTAATTTAATTTAATTTATTTTATCGGATTCAATTTATTTATTTTATTCATCAGGGGCAGTACATGTGCTTTATGATGTTTTTCTGTTTATATATTTATGTTATATTGATCATTCTTACATCAACTGTGAACACCATTCAGCACTATTTTGAATTTTAGTTGCCTAACGTAGACACATATATTTTTTATATTTTCTATTTAGTCATAGATAAGTCATCCTCTAACCCATCCATTGGTGGGATATCCCACCTCAGTCGTCTAGGTATGAAACGTGCTGCTGTGTACTGTTCAAAGGACACAATGTCCCACCATACCTTGATCTTTTTCTCAAATAGGTAGCCTAATCTTTTAAACAGGTGGGGTAAATTATCTGGTACATCAATAGATTCTTTCGTCTATCATATCATCATCTATTTCTGATAGATGATTTGATTGATTGTATATTTTATTATTGTTTATTTTAAATGGTATGTTGATGTATATCACCAGGATTGGCCGCGGGGTGACAGAAGGCGTTTTTTGCAAAATATGTTTTTTGCATTGTTTTACTATTTTTTGTCATATTATTTGGATTATGAAATTTTCTTTTTATATACATGCAGTAAATATATAGTAATTGTTACCTACAGATAGCTAATTTGGTTTTCACCACTAGGGGGAGTGATTACTCTGATGGATGCCTTAACAATGTTGTTGTGTTGGCTCCGATCTCTAGAGTTCAGATCCCGGTCATGTGATCGCCCCCCTGTGATGATCATTGGTCCTTAAGACGGTGTGGGTATAAATTGACCCGGGTGATGTGTGAGACTATGCTCCCGCACTGAGGAAGTCCCGCCCAGATCGTAACGCGTACGTGGAGGAGCGGCATCTGACGTCACCCGCGGCCATCTTGGTGTCATCACTGCATGTCTATCCATCGTGTTGATCACGCTTTTATTCCTGCATTTGGACTGAGTGCTTTTCATGTGAGTGGCTTTTCAAATCTTTTTAGATTAAAGATATGTTTTAATAGAGAGCATTAGATGTGGCATCTCTTTTTTATCTATGTGCGAGTTCACCGTTGGTTGAAGCAAGTCTGGAGTCCAGCTGGGATTGTTACCATCTGTAGTCCTCTTAGGAGGAAGGTGCATTATGGGCCTTGTGGTCCTGGAGGGAAGGTGAGAGGCAGTGTGTTTGTGATTGGTGGAGGATCCCGCTTTGCACACCTGTGTCTGCTTTCTTTCCCTGTGGCACCAGAGGGACTATCTCCTTACTACTCATAGATCAACATACGTACAGAGAGCATTAGATGCGTTTATTTTTTTCTCTTATATGTACACCGAGGACACAGGACTGATTAGCAGGATCCATGCAAAGACTGTTGCCCTAGAAGGGAAGGTACTTTTTGATGGCTGCTTTCTAACCTGTAGGTATAAGGTGAGCGGCAATATATGTCGTTTGTGAGACATACATGGAGCAATTTTATCATCTAAAGGACACTTATATGGACTTTATTTAAAATGTTCATTTGCTGATCATAGCACTGCACTTTATAAGATATATATGCTGTTGAATGGTGTTGTGGATTTCCCATTAGTGTTCAGCTTGCTGTGAGTCAATTTCAGTGTTTGAATTTTATTTTGCGCTGAATACCACTCTATTTTAAATTCTTCATATTATCATACATTATATAATATTGATGTGTTTTGGATATAAAACTGTCCCAGAATATGATTGTCTCAGTCTTCCTGTTATACTCACTGTAATTCCTTTATCCAGCTTGTTGTCAGAGCTTCCATCAGATCCCTGAAATGAGGACCCTCCAGATTGTTCTCATTCAGGTTCAGTGACCACAGTGTCCGGTTATTTCTTATTAAAGATGCCAGGTGGGGGCAGGAACTGTCAGTCAGGTCATTATGGGCCAATCTGTAGAAGAAGAGAAGAATGTTAACAGAAGAAATTAATTTCTCCCCCTGAAATGAATGTAATCATTCTCTACATGGATGGAACTCATTTCTCTTTATTGGAATCATTTGTATCAGATCTCTTCATAAAACTCCAGGACATATAATTTCACAAAAATGTTATAACAGAGTATACACCCCAATATTGTCATCCATGCGTACATAAACTGCTTACGGAAAGTCTCATATGTCTTTTACCACTTCAGTCCTGGAAGGATTTGCCCCCTTAATGACCAGCCATTTTTTGCGATTCGTTACTCTTCCTGACAATTGCAAGGTCGTGCAACGTTGTACCTAGACCAAATGGATGTCCTTTTTTCCCCCACAAATCAATAGTGTTTTCTTTTGATGGTATTTTATCACCTCTGCGGTTTTTATTTTTTGCGCTATAAACAAAATAAAGCGACAATTTTGAAAAAAAAAAAATATTTTTTACTTTTGCTATAATAAATATCCAAAAAAAAATGCAATAAGTGTATATTGATTGGTTTGTGCAAAAGTTATAGTGCCTACAAAATATGGGATATATTTATGGTATTTTTATTATTATTTTTTTTTTTTACTAGTAATGGTGGTTGTAGGAAAATGTTTAACCTAAGTGTCTCCATTTTGTATAATTATGTATGCTTTCTATTACACATATATGTATGCTAAGACCCCTTTAAGATGCACGAAGCTCGTTTTGTTTATACTGTAGAGTTTCTTTTCCCTTATATTACGTGTGGAAAGTGAAACTGTTGTAAGAGACCATCTTTAAAATGTTTGTAATTCCCACGTTTTCTTTTAGTATAAAAGATAAACCCGGGAAGTGAAGAATAGTTTTTCCCTGAGAGATAACTGTGTGTGTGTACTTTCTTATAACTCAGGGAGGGGCTCTGGGGTCCTATGGGAGTTAACTGCTCCACCGCGGATTGACGGGGGATCGAGAGGAGTTCAAATCCTTTCAGCTGGGGGCTCATCCGGGATAAAGTAATTATCTTACGGTAAGTACATTCTTGACTGAATGTTTCCTTGCTGTAGGCGCTGATAAAACTTTAGTCCTTTGAGTTGCAACTTTAACCCCACGTCAAGTATTCGCTGATCAGGTGACAATGCTTTCTGCAAGCATAAGAGATCTTTAGGGAAGACCACAGATAAATTTATTTTGGGAAAAAATTTGCTAATCAAATGAGAATGTTTTTGGTAAGTACAGTGCTTTCGGCAAGCACAGGTCTTTAGGGAAGACCACAAATAAATTAATTTTGGGAAGAAATTAAATACTAGTCCGGGTGGATCAGTTAAAGCCCTAAATTGCCTTTGCTTTTTCTTTCTGTTGCATAGAGGTATAACATAATTTGGTGTGGACGAAAGAGGAACTACAAGGTAAGGTGGTTTCTCTCCACTGTTATAATGGGTTGTGGCAACAGTAAACCAGGTATACCATTACCGGAGGTTGGGGAGACATGTAAGGACTTTGTAGCCTGTGTATGTGAAATGGATTACTATCTAATTGAGCCATGGGTGGACAATTTAGCAGGGTGGACAGAAATAATGGGCAGGGCTGATCCTTTTCCCCAGGAGGGTGACAATGACACTTTTCATATAGACACGATCAAAGGTCTTTGGGTGATAGACAGGCTTTTCCGTGGTACCAGGGTGACCCAGAATGGGATAAGAAATATATGAGAAAGGGAGGAGAGAACTGGCTTGATTATGCCCCATATTGGTATAAGATAATACTAAACAGAAGAAAATCAGAATAAATACTAATAAGATTTCTCAGGAATTACATGAGTGTGAGTCAGAAATAGATAGACCCACACACTCTCTCATGCCATTCTCCAAGCCACCCCCACTTATGTCCTGAAGCCTGCCAAACTCTATCAAAGTCTCACAAAGGAAAAAAAAGTATTGGGTTGTGGATTGTAGGAGTTTCAGAGCAAGGAGATTTGTTTGAATATCATAAGTGATGAGCTGACCACTGAGATTGTAAAACTGCAGTAACGTACAAGATGTGTGTATATGTTGAGCTCTTTGTGTTGTGATGAGAAATGTTGTTTTATAAAGAGGTTAAATGCATTTTGTTCTCTCTGTAGTGAATGTGATAATGTTACGGACAGGTAATAATAAGTGTGGCTGATTTATAACATAGGTTTTGCTACTTATGTTTGAGGGTCTATGTGAGTTTAATATTGGGAGAGATAAGTAATCAAATTGAGGTGAAAGTTCTGTAAAGTGATACTGTATATGAGAAAGATAGAACTTTTGTAGAAAGTCTTTGTATGTTTAACCAAGAGCTCATTTGTAGTAGAGAGGTGGATTTGACCCCCCCCCTCGTTCTGTGTATTTCTGTGTAAAAGGATGAGACAGGCGGCTTCTAGCCCTCCCTCTCTCCTTTGATTTATTTATTTATTTTCAGGTACTTGAATAACACTGTCGGTTTGCGCTGTGCTTTGTATGTATATTGTGTATTCACATTGGTCCCTACCCTCAGGAAGCTTGCAATCTAATAGAGCTATACTGTGTAAGGTATTCTGTGTGAAGAACTAGGTCTGTGAAATGTAGGGCAATGTGTTAAGTTTTGAACAGTTATGAAATACTAGTATGACATGTGTTGCTCAACAGTAAGTGATGTAAAAAATAAAAACTTTGTAAGGTAAAGGAAATTTTTAAATACTTTTGTAGAAATAAAACCCTAGTTGAAATGGTTAGTTTTGCCATGTAACTCTAGCATTATTTGAAACAAAGAAGAAAATGGCTGAGTGCAGCCAACGCCCTTTAGATTCCTAAAGGGTAGCCATGATTATTATAATTATTTAAATGTTTAGTTCTCCATTCCAGCCTATTGGGTGTGGAAAGGGAAAAGGCTCCACCCACTGATAAAAACCTGGTTGTACCCTTTAATGAAAATAATTTGAACAAGATAGTAGAGCTATACTGTGTAAGGTATTCTGTGTGAAGAACTAGGTCTGTGTAATGTAGGGCAATGTGTTAAGTTTTGAACAGTTATGAAATACTAGTATGACATGTGTTGCTCAAAAGTAAGTGATGTAAAAAATAAAAACTTTGTAAGGTAAAGGAAATTTTTTAATACTTTTGTAGAAATAAAACCCTAGTTGAAATGATTAGTTTTGCCATGTAACTCTAGCATTATTTGAAACAAAGAAGAAAATGGCTGAGTGCAGCCAACGCTCTTTAGATTCCTAAAGGGTAGCCATGATTATTATAATTATTTAAATGTTTAGTTCTCCATTCCAGCCTATTGGGTGTGGAAAGGGAAAAGGCTCCACCCACTGATAAAAACCTGGTTGTACCCTTTAATGAAAATAATTTGAACAAGATAGTTGACTAGTAAAGACCAGACTTAGATCATTTTTACTTAACAGTATATGATAGGACAATAGTGAATGATCACTGAAGATGTATGTCTATGTATGTATTGTCTGGATTGGTGATTGTAATGAAGTGTGATACTTTAGAATACAACACTAATGATTGTTTTATAAGTTTTTTGTTAATATAGAAAGGACCAGATTTATTTCTAGACGTTTTCAAGATTTGTATGGGAAGAGGTTGAAATAGAAAAAAATCTATGGATTTGGTGATGTATAATCTTTGTGCAAAATGTTATGAACATACTATAAGACCCCTTTCACACCAAGGCGTTTTTCAGGAGTTTTTGCTCTAAAATCAGCACAAAAAAAGCGCACCAAAAACACTCCCCATGCATCTCAATGGATGCTTTCACACTGAGGCGTTGCGCTTGCTAGGCGTTGCTAAAAGTCCTGCAAGCAGCATCTTTTCAGCTTGTTTTGTGCGCTCAAAATAGCTCTTCAAAAAACACCCATGTCCATTGAAAATAATGGTTAAGCGCTTGAAAAAAACGCTTGAAAAGTGCATGAAATGTGTACTGAGGCTGTGGAAAGATCACATGATTGAAACACAAACGCTTGGAAAGCGCTTGAAAAGTGTTTAAAAAATGCCATTAGAGGGGCGCTATTTATACCGCTAGCGCTTCAAAAGCGTGGCAAAAACAGACACTAAAATCATGGTGCACTCTTATTAAACAACATGGCCATATGTTTTGTATTTTGTGATTAATATGTGTTTATTGCTAACCAGTTGTTTATTTCTAGGAGAAAAATGTAATAATAATTCACTAAGATCTTTAATTTTGTTAAGTTTCTAGTGCTAAAAAAATAAAGCATCAATCCACCTGTCTGATATGATTTGATGTCCAAGAACTAAAGATGAAGATTACAGCACACATTGACAGCTTGCATCACCATAATTTTTAATACTTGTTTATTTATGTAAACGTTACTATCAGAACCACAAAGAAGGGTGGGATTGTACCACAATCCACCAAGGTCCCAATAATTTCCCTCCTAACCATGATTGTGGCAGACACCCACGGCCCACCTCCAGGTAGGACAGAGTATGGGCAGAAAATTCTTTTGATGTTGGCCTCATTTCCTGTACCACCTACAAGGCCACTCTTAAGGCATGGGCAAAACCTGTGTACCATAAACAGTACCCTTTATCAAAAGAAAAGGAGGAAGGTATTGCCCCAATGGTAAAACACTTTCTTGAAGAAGGTATTTTGGAAGGCACAGTTTCTCCCTATAATACCCCAATTAATCCAGCGAAGAAACCAGATGGCAGCTACAGATTTGTACAGGATCTGAGAGCCATAAATAAACTTGTGGTCCCCATTGCCCCAATAGTGCCAGATGTGCCATCACTCCTGTCCTCCATTCCATCCGATGCAGAGTGTTTTACAGTGATTCATCTGGCAAATGTTTTCTTTCGTCCCTGTGGATAAGGAGACACCGCCAATCTTTGCCTTTTGTTTAAAGAATCGCCAACTTACCTGGTGTAGAATGCCCCAGGGCTATGTGGACTCACCTGTAGTCTACTCGATTGTGCCCCAGGCCACACTGAGGTCCTGGACTTCTCGTCATGGTTCGGTCCTACTACAGTACCTCATTCTCTGTAGTTCAAATCAGGCAGCCAGACAGGAGGACAGCGTGGAGCTCATAAACTGGTTATTTGAAAGTGGTCACAAAGTGTCTAGAAAGAAATTGCAGTGGTGCCAGGAAACTGTTGAGTACCTTGGTTTTGTCCTCACAAAAGGAGAAAGGAAAGTCAGTCACAAGAGAGCTGCGGCTCTCATGGGTCTGCCCCGCCCACTGACCAAGAAGGACATGCTTACCTTACTTGGCATAATTGGTTACTGCCGCCAATGAATACCTGACTGTTCCTACTATGACAATCTCCTGAGACATGCCACAGGTTCTGATATGCCAGATTGTGTAAACTGGTCAGAGGAAAAGTGTAATGCTTTTGTGTATTTGAAAAATGCTATGGTAACGGCCCCTAGTCTAGGCCTGCCTGATAAAGGCAAGATGTTCCATTTATTTGCCAGGAACAACTGTAAAACAATGGCGGGAGTCCTAGCTCAGGAACATGGAGGCAAGCTCCGCCCTGTTGCTTTTTTCTCAAAGATGGTTCCAGTACAGGTTCGAGGCATGCCCGAGTGTCTCAGAGCTTTAGCATCCTGTGTGATGGTGGTGGAAATGGCTACATCATTCACTCTGGGACAGGATACCACTTTACACACCCAACATATGTCGGCCCAAAGGCTTAGTGGTTATAAGGTCATACTGCTCTCCAACCCTAAGCTAAAGATAAAATATGCTTCTCCTACCTCTGGCCCAGCCTCAATCCTCAATGTTTTGTTAGGATTAAAAGGGGAACAGGATGAGATTGTCCCACAACATGATTGTTTGGATCTCATCCATCAGGACACGTCCCCAAGACAGGACATGTCTTCTGTGGCCCTTCCAGATGCACAGAGTGTGTTTATAGATGGCTCTTGTTCAAGGCCCAATGACAACACATATCATGCAGGATATGCTGTTGTATAATTACCAGACAAAATCAATTCTTTACCAGTCAGCCCAGGCTGCAGAACTGATAGCCTTCAAAAGAGCTTGCCAGCTCTTTGAAGAACAAGATGTGCATATTTTAAAGAACTACTAAAAAGCTATACAGCTACGAAGGTCCATTGCCATTTTACATTGCAGGGCACACACAGGCCAGCAGACCGATGACTGATATAGCCAAAGGAAATGCCCTAGCAGATAGAGCAGCAAAGGAAGCCGCATCCACTCAAAATGCAACCACCCAAATGCCATTGCTCATGCTAGAAATGCCACTTCTAGACCAAACATTGCAAGACTTACAGATATGCCACGGACACAGATATCCAAGATTGGAACAATGCATATGTGCAGATAAGCCCTAATTCTGGACTTATCTGCCAAGAGGGGAGACCATGCATTCCTGTTGCCAGTGCACCACTCTTTATTTCACAGTACCATGGGGTGGGGCATAGAAGATGACAGACTACATGTGAGTTTTTGGATTGCGATTTCTATATTCCAGGCCTCCCCTCAATTGTCAAGGCATATGTCTCCAGATGCATCACATGTATCAGAAACAACCCCAACAACCCACAAAGGGCAAAACATGAACACCTGATATACACAACAACACCGTTCACTCACCTACAGATAGACTTTACAGATATGCCAAAGGTAGGTAAGAGACAGTAGTACCTTTTGGTGATTGTGGATATGTAACCACAAAAGAAGATGCCCAAACAGTTGTAAAAAAATCTTACACAAGAGATTATTCCCAGGTGGGGATGTCCGCTCCCGATTAACTCAGACAATGGCCCTGCGTTTGTGGCCAAGGTCTGCCAAGATCCGGTAAGGACTCTCAAAATTGACTGGAAGTTTCACATACCTTATCAACCCCCAAAGTTCAGGTATAGTGGAAAGGATGAATAGGACTCTCAAGGATAAGATAAGGAAGGCAATTGGAGGTACGTATGCAAATTGGAAGAAGGTCCTCCCGGCAGTTCTGGCCGAGGTAAGAATGACCCCCTCCAAGAAGACAGTTACTCCCCTTTTGAGGTTTTAATGGATAGGCCATTCCCCACTCCATGGGCCAGAGAGCCACTTATGGTAGAAAGAGGGGACCTAGATCTAATCCAGGAGGAATATGTGAGAAACTTATTGAAACTCTGGACAAAGTTGAAAGAAATGTCGCTCGAACATCTCCTTTTTCTATACAGGAACCAACCCATTCTTTCCAGGTGGGAGATCCTGTGGTGGTCCAACATTTTGAACCGAAATAAGAAGCAAGAATACCCTTTTGGACCTCTCACGAGGGTGATCGCGGTAACCAGAACAGCTATACTGGTGGAAAGCTCACAGTCCTGGATCCACGCCAGTCGTGTGAAGAGGGTGAACCAAGCACCCAAGAAGCAAGATAAGAGAGGTGAAACAGGTGGTATAAGTCCTCGAACAGCGAGTGAAACAGGTGGAAAAGTCTCTGAAAAAGATGACCTCACTTATTACACCACAGACTTCTGGGAAGGCATTTTGTCTTCTAATTCTGCTGGCCCTGACTGTATTCCTGCCAGTATGGATCATTACTCCAAGATAATACAGAAACCACACACACAACACCCTAGTGCCAGAACTCTGTGTGGTTGTTGTATCCCCTGCATCCGAGGCCTAATACAGAAACTTATTGACGCCACCATCACTAAAACTATGTGGTATCAACCCCTTGGCAAGAGACACACTAATGGTCCCAGGTACCAACCAGTAGCTAGAGTATAAGGTCACATGCGTGACCTAAGAGGGGATTGTAGGAAAATGTATAACCTAAGTGTCTCCATTTTGTATAATTATGTATGCTTTCTATTACACATATATGTATGCTAAGACCCCTTTAAGATGCATGAAGCTCGTTTTGTTTATACTGTAGAGTTTCTTTTCCCTTATATTACGTGTGGAAAGTGAAACTGTTGTAAGAGACCACCTTTCAAATGTTTGTAGCTCCCACTTTTTCTTTTAGTATAAAAGATAAACCTGGGAAATGTGGAATAGCTTTTCCTTGAGAGATAACTGTGTGTGTGTGCACTTTGTTATAACTCAGGGAGGGACTCTGGGGTCCCATGGCAGTTAACTGCTCCACCGCAGATTGACGGGGGATCGAGAGGAGTTCAAATCCTTTCAGTGGTGATCAGCGATTTTTAGCGGGACTGCAACATTGTGGCAGACAAATCGGATACTTTGGACACTTTTTTGGAACCACTGACATTTATACAGCAATCAGTGCTATAAAAATACACTGATTACTGTATAAACGTCACTGGCAGGGAAAAGGTTAACACTCGTGGGCGATCAAAGTGGACTGACTGGGAGTAGAGAGAGAACGCTGTTCCTGAGTACTAGGAACAGCAGATCTCTCTCTACTTCCCTGACAGAACAGGGATCTGTCTGTTTACATTGACAGATCCCCCATTCTGCCTCTCTTTCCCGCAATTACGGATTGGCTGGCGGACATCGCGCATCGGCTCCCCCGCCATGCAGCCGGCACGCGGGCGCACGTGCGTGCCTGCTATAGATATTAAAGGGCCGCCGTACAGGTACGGTGATTTGTGGAAGCGTGCCGACCTACGTTGTATAATGATGGCGGCTGGTCGGCAAGTGATTAAAGTGGATGTGAACTCGATTCATGAAATTTGAGCTGGGCAATTATGCAGTGTTTTCTTATCACTCTTCAACGCCTGTGGCATTCTCCTGCTCCAATTCTTCTGTTATCAGCTTGATAACTTCTGACAAGTTATTTGTCAACTGTTATAAAACCAGACTGAAATATGTATCAGGGTGGGTGCTATAAATAGTTTAGCAGAGAGCTGATCTATTCACTGCACAGCTCTGCAAGTCTCAGCCTATGAGGGGGGAGGGGGCTTTTCCCCAATCAGCTGTCTCCCAATGTATGGCAAGAATCCACACCCACAGGTGAATCAGGAAGAGAAAATTCTAACAGGACGCGCACTTTCTAAATATATATAAGAAGACAGCAGATATACATGTAAAACTTATGTAGGAGGATTTGTGTCATCTCTGTGTATCATCTAAGGCTGTTCACTTCATTGGGTATATGTGAGGGTTTACATCCACTTTAAAAACAGTGTGATAATTATTTTGGTATTAACTACATTCTATACCAAAATAATTTTCACACTGTTTTTAAGAACATATGAGACTTTCCTTGAGACGTTTGCTTTTAAAGAATACCCTGAATATATATTTTTATAACAAGCAAAGAAATGGGTGAAAATGAAAAAAAATATTGAAAAGCCATTTATACATATTTTAACTATAGTACCTACGTCCTAATTTTTGGATATAGACAGAGGCACAGGTTTGGAGGCAACGAAGGACTTTAACGGTACGTGATAGACAAACAATAAGGTTATAAAAATATATTGATTTGATAATAATGATATATAATAATTTGATAATTTGATTTGTAATAAAAACAAGCCACCGCTAAGGTTGGTGGAAACCACATACACATGACATGTAATACAAAAATACGTGCTAGAGAATCAGAATCACAGCCCCTGGAAGGGGGTCATATAAGACGTTCATCCAACATACCCTTTGACATGTTTCGCGGACACCCGCTTCTTCAGAAAGAACAGTCTCAGCAATACATGTTTCTAAAGAAAAATAATTGCATGAACGAATTTAAACAGAAAAGGCATATTGTATAAAAGACTTGTGTCATCCATCCCCAAAGAACACAAAGTCACTGGGGTGGACGAACCATGTATTGATATGGATAAATTGAGTTAGACGAGCTCCCATCCCTATCCCCCACCACCCTAGGATTAAGGAGATTAATCACCTGGGTCTGATGACTACACCGGGACACCTAAGGCCACATATCTGGCAGTCTCATGGACGAGTGTGGGAGCCAAAGACAGTAAACTGATAAATGAAATAAAATAATATTATAGAATTGATTCTAAATATTCAAAACCTTTGGGTATTGCCCAAAGGAAAAAAATAAGGGTAGAAAATTATTTCCAGTATTTATAAAAATATCAAAATAGACACCTATAGAATCTGAATGAAGATCACACACACGGCGGGAGGTGGGCCAAATACATATAAAGTGGGGTCAATGCTCATTTAGATCATGGTCTGGAAAATATAAGGTGTATATATATATATATATATATATATATATATATATATAAGAGATCACATAAAGGACAGATACCCAGATAGATGTCACCAGATCTGTTGCTGGTGACAGATATATAGTAGATAATATACACATCATATGTACCTACTTGAAAATTGTATGTATAGCTAGAGCAGTGGTTCTCAACTCCGGTCCTCGAGACCCACTAACAGGCCAGATTTTAAGTATTGCCTTGGGGAGATGCAGACTAGAATACTGCAATCACTGAACAGCAAATAAGATCACCTGTGATGTATTTCAGTTATCCTGCAAAACTGGCCTGTTAGTGGGTCCCGAGGACCGGAGTTGAGAACCACTGAGCTAGAGGAATGGATATATCAGATGAAGCATCCACCAGTGTCCATCCTCCACAGGCTTGTAGAAGTGAATGAGCTCTGGTCAATAAGATAAGTCCCAGAGGGCCAACCACTGAAGCGGCCAATCCCCAGGGCACACGGCAGGCCAGAGGGCAGAAAAAGACCACGCCACTGCCATAACAAAAATGATTGAAGAGATTAAAACCATAGAGTGCAATAACTACTTACATCGGCCCCGATTATACACAGTGTACCGCTGTGTGAATCGCCACGCACACTCGGCATGGCCGCTTCCATTATATGTAAGTCTTGGCGTCAATCCAGATAACGGCCACGGTACCGCAATGAGCGTGGACAGCTGATGTCACTGAATCCAATCGCAGAGTGTTCATGCGCCAACCAGCGCATGTGCAGTTCCGCCTGGAGACACATCCTTGGAGAGAATCAACAAGGCAAGGCAGGTGAGTAATCTCCTTAATCCCAGGGTGGTGGGGGATAGGGATGGGAGCTCGTCTAACTCAATTTATCCATATCAATACATGGCTCGTCCACCCCAGTGACTTTGTGTTCTTTGGGGATGGATGACACAAGTCTTTTATACAATATGCCTTTTCTGTTTAAATTCGTTCATGCAATTATTTTTCTTTAGAAACATGTATTGCTGAGACTGTTCTTTCTGAAGAAGCGGGTGTCCGCGAAACATGTCAAAGGAAACTGAAAAAAAAGTTTAATTTGTTTAACCACTTCACCTCCGGAAGAATTTCCCAGTTTAGGACCAGAGCACTTTTTGCGATTCGGCGCTGCGTCGCTTTAACTGACAATTGCGCGGTTGTGCGACGTTGTACCCAAACGAAATTTGCGTCCTTTTTTTCCCACCAATAGAGCTTTCTTTTGGTGGTATTTGATTGCCTCTGCGTCATTTCTGATCACCGCTATAAACAAAGGAAGAGCGACCATTTTGCAAAAAAATCCAAATTTCTTACTTTTTGCTACAATTCAAATCCAAAAAAAATAAAATATAAAAAAACATTTTTTTTTTCACCGGTTTTGGCCGATTTTATATTTTTCCTCATATTTGTGATAAAAAAAAATCACAATCTGCGTTTATTGATTGGTTTGCCCAAAAGTGGCCGCGTTTACGGATGATGAGAATTCATTTCTGGGGTTTTTATGTTTTTTATTTTTTACTAGTAATGGCGGCGATCTGCGATTTTTAGCGGTACTGCGATATTGGGGCGGACATGTCGGACATTTTTGACACTTTTTTGGGACCAATGACATTTATTCAGCGATCAGAACTTTAAATGTCCACTGATTACTGTATAAATGTCATTGGCAGTGAAGGGGTTAACCTGCAGGGGGGTGATCTAGGGGTTAACAGTGTTCCCTGGGTGTGTTCTAACTGTGGGGGGGGGTTGGGCTACCATGGGCATGAGAGATCTAACTGATCCCAGTGACAGGGATCAGTAGATCACCCATGCCCGCTTCCCCGTTCTTTGGCTGTGGCCGCTCATCGCGGCTCGCCGGCAGACATCGGGTCCGCCCGAGCCGCGGGCACACTCCTCAGGAGTGCGGCGAACGCGCGCACGCCCCCTAGCGGCCATTTGCAGATCGCCGTCTTTTTACGGCGATTCGCGGCCAGCATCTACACTGCCACCGTGAATACACGGCAGGCAGTGGGGAACTGGTTAATGTGTGACATATTCTGTATAATTAATACCACTCCCAACAGAGAGAGAGAGGCTTCCTCCTCTGTGAGAATCAGCAGCACTAAGCGTGAGCTACTTCATCACTTTATACCTTGTAATGGGCAGAATTGAAAGACAAAGCCAGGAAAATTTAGACTATATGCAAGACAGACATGAACAAGAAGAAATAACTCAACGAAAAACAGAAGAGTAAAGACAAAAAGTGCAAAAACAGTAAGATCATCTAGCAGGCATGTATCCAGCTTCAGAGAGCATCCAAGGCTGAAGGATTCAAGCAAACAGCAACACAAGGTAAGACCATTCTGCTATAACACCAACAGCAAACACATTGTATGTATGTGCAGCCAGGGCCCCCTGACCTCTGCAGGCCTGGTGGTGACCTTTAGAGTCAGGGAGGGATGACATCCACCCTCACACTGTGGGTTACTAAGCATTGTGGGTGCGATGCAGTGCAGAGTAAAGTTGGGCGCAAGACACTTTGAGAATGCTGAAAGAGATTTATTTTTGCTTTGTGAACTGTGGAGAGAGGGTTAGGGCCAAGACACCCTCATAACTAGTGCAACAGCACCTTTTGCAGACTTCAAACAGAACAATATGATAGCTTCACAGGTCAGAACCTTGTTGTTAAAGAGTGAAGTTGGAGCAGTCTCCTTAGTTAATTGAACCGTTACTTGACTTCAACTCAGATCTAACACATACCAACTTGGTATCCCCATTGTGTAGAACTGGCTTCCATCTCACAGCCTCCCGCTGCAGCTTCAATTCCCTCTGCCACTTGGTTCTTAGAGCTCCACTCAGCCAACCACTGTGCCTTTTGAACTTCACCCACGTGAACCTGCTGGGCCTTTTTCCACAACAACTCAGGTCACCTGCTCAACCTTCTTGCAAGCATTACCCCTTTAGCCTCCTGGGTCCCTAGCTTGACTTCCACTGAGATGTTTCCACGGCTGGCAAAAAGGGTTGCTCTGATACTCTCTACTTTGCCCTCCAGACTGTAATAAGAAGAGTGATGCCCCTTCCGATGGCGACAGTTCCCCTTTTACCTCTGGCCTTGGCTCAAGATTTGCCGCTGGCGACAGGAATGGTAGTCCCCCAATGATGACTGTGTCCTTTCACCTCTGGCAAAGAGTGGTTTTTCGGCCGGAAGAACCCGTAAGACTTGGCTAGGCTTCCTCGCACTAAGCCCCAACCTCTGTTGCTCTTTCCTCTCCTGGGTAGGCCTCAGACTGCCTAACTCCCAGGAACTCCCAGATAGGTCCCAGGCTTCTGGCCTAGCAGCCGGGAGCTTTAAACACATGTCCTTCCTGTCAGCCATCCAGGGGGCACCGAACCCCGATCACCTGACTCCCCTACAATAAATAGGCTCTCCCAGCAGGCCATGGGGACAAACAAAACCCCCACCCATTGGCTAGAACAACCAATCCACTCACATTGCAAGTTCATCTACACCTTGTCAGTACAGTGCCAGGAATGACAATGCCACCCAGTGGCAGAGGAGAGAGATGCATCAACTTGGAACTGAAGAGGGAATCAGAAGATCCTACAATAATCAGCCAGGTTAGTTACCACCTAGCAGGACTAAATTTGTCAACATCCCGACTCAACCCAGGGTGCTACACTCTCCGCCTGCCAACAGAACTATGTTTCAGAGTTTGCAGACTAATTAATAAAAAAAATCTTTGTTCTCAGGGCTGAGAACGGATGTCCTGGCAAAACATGGACAGGCGGGGTAACAGGGAAAGGCAACTGGTAACAAAACATGTGGCGTACCACATGAAAAGGGTATAACACAGATAATAACAAGCAGTATTTTACACATAGGCAATGAATTTACTCTGGTAAATTGGAGGCGTGGTGTACCACGTAAATAACACAAGAAAGTTGTGGATAAACTACTCACAACAGCCTATCTGTTATACCTGAAGGATTCCACATACACTGTTATTTTAAAACTGGCTCCACCGAGGAGCCTGCACCGACCCCGGCTATCCATCTGATTGTCTGACCCCTCTTTACCTCCACTGCCAGCCCAACTACGAACTTGCTTGGACTTAACCATCCCTCTGCCTGATCCTTTGTACCGCACCACCAGCCAGTTGCCGACCCTGCCTGTACCACCACTCTTCTGACCTGCACAACTGCTTGAGATCTTACACCATCATCAGTGACCATCCAGCCCTTGTGCCATCCTGCACTCCTGGACCTCCTGTTTGCTCTATCAGGGGTCCCCGAATCAGGTGCGCAAGAGTGTTTGTTCCCTGCATAAGCCAGACTCCACCACCAGGATCGTGACAGTAACAGACAGCCATGTCCAAGTATGCACAGGGAACACCCTCTGCTATGCAAGAACTGTGTGCCCACTTGGCCGGGCTCACGCAGGCTGTGAAGAACCAGCAAGAAAGTTATACACAGTTTAAGGAACAAGTGCATGAGCTCTCTGTCCCCGATTCACCTGGAATGGGAGCTGCAGCCGCTTGCACCATTGCGGCCCTGCCCTCAGAACCTAAGGTTCCCCTTCCTGACAAGTTTGCAGGGGATCGAAGGAAGTTCAGAGCATTCCGCACTTCCTGAGAACTCTACAGCCCCGCACCTTCTCCCTGGAAACCACGAAGGTGGGGCTTGTGATTTCTTTACTACAAGGAGAACTGCAGTCCTGGGCTCATCGGCTCTGGAAACAGAGAGCGCCTGAAGTGGCCACTCTTAATGCTTTCTTTGACGCCATGGCCAGATTGTACCGGGATCCCCACCTCGCGGCCACAGCAGAAGCCGCTTTGCATGCCTTACAACAGGGCCGACGCACTGCTGAGGACTATGTCGCTGAATGTGGCATGGAATGATGCAGCGCTCTGCTACCATTTTCCCCTGGGATTATCAGAGCCCTTAAAGGATGAGATCGCTTACATTGGGGTCCCCCCAATACTGGACGCCCTCATAAATCTGGCAATCCAGATAGACCGGCGGCTCAAAGAATGCTGGGCAGAAAGGGCTTCCGGAACACCCTTGGCCCTACGTCCCACATGGATGATGCTCCGTGTACCCAGTTACCCAGCTCCGGGTCCCTCCAGCTCGGTACCATCTGATCAACCAGAGCCAATGCTGATTGGCCTTCTCTGCCCGTCACTCATGCCAGAGGAGAGACAGCAACACCACGCCCTTAATCTCTGTCTATATTGTGGGGAACCCGGACATATGGTGAGGTCCTGCACTGCCAAATCCGGTAAATGGCACCGCAAGAGCAATGAGGATGAAACACCTATCACCGGTAATGTTTCTCACTTAACCCTTTTGATCTCATTGCCAGTGGTGGCTGGTGAAGCTTTTGGATGGGGGGGGCGCCAGGCCCCGTCTTTTCTTTTGACTCCTCCTACTTCTAATAAACCCTACCCCTTATAGAATCCACCCACTCCGTCGCCCTGTATTCCACATATTGTGTCAGGAGTATACAACTCAGCATCACAGGACACACTATACAGCTCAGCATCACAGGACACAGTATACAGCTCAGCATCACAGGGCACAGTATACAGCTCAGCATCACAGGACACAGTATACAGCTCAGCATCACAGGACACAGTATACAGCCCCAGCATCACAGGACACAGTATACAGCCCCAGCATCACAGGACACAGTATACAGCTCAGTATCACAGGACACAGTATACAGCTCAGCATCACAGGACACAGTATACAGCTCAGCATCACAGGATACAGTCACAGGAAGTCACCTCCGCTGCCACAGTGACCTGCCCCCGGCCACCGCATCCAATCACCCTGAGCGGAGGCTCAGGGCAGTCAATCAAGCTATGCAGGGTGCGCCTGTTTAGGCACCCTCATAGCTTTTAATGGCCGACCAATAGGCTCACTACTTGGCTGTCATGTGACAGCCAAGGAGCCGAAAAACAAAAAGAAGAAAGTCAATGCACCGGCGCCACCTGCAGGGAGCGGGGCTGACTTTTTTTTTTCCTCTTCTTTAGCCGGCGGGAGGCGGCGCCCCAGCGCCCTTCACACACCAGCCACCTCTGCTCATTGCAGCTGCCCAAAGGGAACATCCAGGTACCGGCCATTATTGATTCAGGAGCATATAGTTGCTTTGTGGACCAAGATTTTGCAGCACTACACCAGATGCCTCTGCATCCCAAGACGCACAGAATGACCATCCGCTTAGCTGATGGGACTACCATCAAATCTGGCCAGGTGACTCACGAGACTCTTCCTATCCTGGCCTCCACAGCTCATTGATCCTTGACGCCATCGCATCCCCACTGTTCCCTATTATCTTGGGTCTTCCTTGGCTTAGGGTGCGTAGCCCCTCCATCAATTGGACTTCTGGGCACATTCACTTCCCTTCGGCATACTGAACCCAGCACTGTCTACTCGCGTCCCGGGATGTTGGTCCCACACTCCTAAGTTTAGACTCTGAACCTGATCTGGAAACCCACTAAGCAGTCCCTCTAGCCTATCATGAATATCTGGATGTGTTCAGCAAAAAGGGGGCAGACCAATTACCTCCACAACGGTCTTATGACTGCCCTATCGAACTCCTCTCCGGTCCCCTTTGGCCGTATCTATCCCTTATCCGAACTCGAGCTATCTGCCCTCAAGGCTTACCTGGACAAGAACCTAGCCAAGGCATTTATCAGGCCCTCTACATCCCCTGCCGGGGCCGGCATATTCTTCATTGAGAAAAAAGACCGTACGCTTCGCCCCGTATCGACTATCGGGACCTAAACAAAATTACAGTCAAAAACCACTACCCGCTTCCGCTAGTCCCAGAGCTCTTCCAGCGACTAGGGTCAGCCACGATGTTTACCAAGCTTGATCTCCGAGGGGCCTATAACCTGATCTGCATCCGAGAAGGTGATGAGTGGAAAACAGCTTTCTGAACCCGCTTTGGACATTATGAATACCTCGTCATGTGTTTCGGACTCTGCAACGCCCCGGCCACATTTCAACACCTTGTCAATGATATCTTCCGAGACTACCTGGATCTCTTTGTCATCATCTATCTCAATGACATCCTGATCTTTTCCTGATCTCTGGAAGAGCATCGCAAACATGTCTGCAGTGTGCTGAGCCGGTTGCGAAAACACAGACTTTATGCGAAGGCAGAGAAGTGCGCCTTTAAGGGTTCTGGTATTCCCTTCCTCGGGCTGATTCTCTCTGTCACAGGCGTTACCATGGACCCGCAAAAGGCCTCAGTGATCCTGGAATTGCCGGCCCCAGTGGATAAAAAAGGGGTCCAACGCTTTGTAGGATTCGCTAACTTTTATCGCAGATTCATCAGGGGATTTTCTGCTATTATCGCCCCCATTACCCAACTTATGAAGCAAGACCAGAGCTTCCACTGGACACCTGAGGCACAAAAGGCCTTTCAGGCTCTAAAAGAACTTTTCACTCCCGCACCTATCCTCAAACACCCGGATGCCACACTGCCCTATGTTTTGGAGGTAGACACCTCCGAGACTGCTGTTGGAGCTGGGCTCTCCCAGAGACAAGGGGCAAAGGCGTTACTCCACCCAGTTGCTTTCTTCTCCAGCAAACTTTCGGCCCCAGAGAAGAACTATGATGTAGGGGACAGGGAGCTGCTTGCTATTAAGTCGGCAATTGAGGAAGGAGCCCAGCATCCCTTCTTGATCTATACAGATCATAAAAACTTGAAATATCTCAGGACAGCCAAGAGACTTAAGCCCCGTCAGACCCGCTGGGCCCTCTTCTTTTCCAGGTTTCAATTTCATCTTGCGTACAGGCCAGAGTCGAAGAATGGTAAGCCTGATGCCTTATCCCGAATGTTCTCTGAACCCGGAATATCTGCCCCTCCGGACACGATCCTCCAGTCTAGAAACTTCCCGTTATCCCAAGATGACCTGCTCTCACAGATTCGGAGAAGCTCCGCTGGCTCTTCTGGATTGTATAATCAGGGACTAACTTGGAAGGATGGTCTATGGTGGGACAATAACCAAGTCTTCGTGCCAAGTGAACAGCACCCTGCTGTTCTAAAACTGTATCACGATCACAAGCTTGCCAGACACTTTGGCACACGGAAAACCACCAAACTAGTGCTCCATTCGTTTTGGTGGCCGCTAGTCGGTGAGGACTGCCAGGCACACGTCAGTTCTTGTTCTGTCTGTGCCAGGAACAAGACAGAGAAAACCAAGGCTTGGGGGTTGTTGAAACCTCTCCCCATACCTGAACGGCCTTGGTCCAAGATATCTATAGACTTCATAGTGGAGCTGCCCCCAGCCAAGGGGCACACCACGATCTTCGTTGTCGTTGACCGACTAACTAAAATGGCTCACTTCCTCCCGATGAAGGGTACCCCTACTGCTACAGAAACTGCCCAAAATCTTTGTTAAGGAGATTGTTTGGTTGCATGGAATCCCAGATAACATAGTGTCGGATCGAGAAGTCCAGTTTACATCATGATTTTGGAGAGCCCTCTGTTCTGCTCTAGAAATAGACCTTTCGCTCTCTTCGGCCTATCACCCACAAACCAATGGCCAGACCGAGAGGACAAATCAAACCCTAGAGCAATACCTCCGTTGCTTCTCATCCTTTTCACAGAACGACTGGATCACACTGCTGCCTCTAGCAGAATTTGCTTATAATAACTCAATTCACTCCGCGACTAAGCAGTCGCCATTCTGGGCTAACTATGGCTTTCACCCTACAGTACTCCCCAGCTTGTCTACAGAATGTTTGGTGCCAGCAGAACATGAAACCACCAAGTTCTTCCAAACTAATTGGAAATTACTACAGGAAACACTGGCAAAGACCCAAGAAAGAGCAAAGCCATGCATGACAGGAGAAAGCGTGGTGAACTGGATCTTCAGCCAGGTAACCAAGTCTGGCTGTCTACAAAAAATTTAAGACTAGCCTGCCCATCCAAGAAGCTGGGTCCGGGGTTTATAGGCCCCTTTCCAGTTAAAAGGAGAATCAATCAGATCTCATACGAACTGGAGCTTCCATCATCCCAGCGGATACATCCTGTATTCCATGCCACGTTGTTGAAACCTGCGACCCCGGATCCCTTTCCAAGTAGAGCTATTGTTCCTCCCGCGCCTGTTGTGATTGACGGGGAGGAGGAGTTCAAAGTTAAATCAATATTGGACTGCAGGAGGAGGGGTGGTGGGATCCAGTATCTGGTGAAATGGAGAGGGTACGGCCCTGAGGAGAGCTCTTGGGAGCCCGAAGCCAGCCTTCATGCAGATGAATGTATCCAAGCATTCAAGGACAGAAATCCTGCCAAAATTGCCAAATTGGGCATCCGGAGGATGGAAGGAAGCTGCCGTGGTCCCTAGAAAGCCTGTGCGTGGGCACACATAGCGTGTGCATGCACCTATGCGCGTGCCTGGGCGCGTTTTCACGCTACGACGCGCCCTTGCGTTTGTGCGCCAGCATTGGCGCCAAATGGACTATTTAAGCTGCCTGATCCCTGTAGCCGGTGCTGTCTGTTCTACAGCGTCTGAGTACCTGTGAGCCCAGCTCCTGTTCCTGTGATACTTGCTGTTTAGACCCGGCTTGACCTGACCTGCTGATTTCTGCCTGCACTGACCCCGGCTATCCTCAACCATCTGATTGTCTGACCACTCTGTACCTCCGCTGTCAGCCTGGTTACGAACTTGCTTGAACTTGAACATCCCTCTGCCTGATCCTTTGTATCGCACCTCCAGCCAGTTGCCGACCCTGCCTGTACCACCACTCTTCTGACCTGCACGACTGCTTGAGATCTCACACCATCATCAGTGACCATTTAGCCCTCGTGTCATCCTGCACTCCCGGACTTCCTGTTTGCTCTATCAGAGGTATCCAAATCAGGTGCGCAAGAGTGGTTGTTCCCTGCACAAGCCAGGCTCCACCATCAGGATTGTGACAGTTAAGTAGTGAGTTTACAGCTTGTATAACAGTGTAAATTTGCTTCCATTTCAAAATAACTCAATACACAACCATTAATGCCTAAACCACTGGCAACAAAAGTGAGTACACCCCTTAAGCGAAAATGTCCAAATTAAGCCCAATTACCCATTTCCCTCCCCGGGTATCATGTGACCCATTAGTGTTACAAGGTCTCAGGTGTAAATGGGGAGCAGGTGTGTTAAATTTGGTGTTATCACTCTCACTCTCTCATACTGGTCTCTGAAAGTTCAACATGGCACCTCATGGCAAATAATTCTCTGAGGAACTGAAAAAAAAGAATTGTTGCTCTACATAAAGATGGCTTAGGCTATAAGAAGATTGCCAAGACCCTGAAACTGAGCTGCAGCATGGTGACCAAGACCATATAGTGGTTTAACAGGACAGGTACCACACAGGTGTTGAGTGCATTTGCTCAGCGTCATATCCAGAGGTTGTCTTTGGGAAATAGACGCATGAGTGCTGCCAGCATTGCTGTAGAGGTTTAAGGGGTGGGGGGTCAGTCTGTCAGTGCTCAGACCATATGCCACACACTGCATCAAATTGGTCTGCAAGGCTGTCGTCCCAGAAGGAAGCCTTTTCTAAAGATGATGCACAAGAAAGCCCGCAAACAGTTTGCTGAAGACAAGCAGACTAAGGACATGGATTAATGGAACCATGTCCTGTGGTCTGATGAGACCAAGATAAACTTATTTGGTTCTGATGGTGTCAAGCGTGTGTGGCAGCAACCAGATGAGGAGATGAGGAGAACAAAGACAAGTGTGTCTTGCCTACAGTCATGGTGGTAGGAGTGTCATGGTCTGGGACTGCATGAGTGCTGTCGGCACTGGGGAGCTACAGTTCATTGAGGGAACCATGAATGCCAATATGTACTGTGACATACTGAAGCAGAGCATGATTCCCCCCTTCGGAGACTGGGCCTCAGGGCAGTATTCCAACATGATAATGACCCAAAACACACCTCCAAGATGTCCACTGCCTTGCTAAAGAAGCTAATGGTAAAAGTGATTGACTGGCCAAGCAGGTCTTCAGACCTAAACCCTATTGAGCATCTGTGAGGCATGCTCAAATGGAAGATGGAAGAGTTCAAGGTCTCTAACATCCACCAGCTTCGTGATGTCATCATGGAGGAGCGGAAGAGGACTCCAGTGGCAACCTGTGAAGCTCTGGTGAACTCCATGCTCAAGAGGGTTACGCCAGTGCTGGAAAATAATGGTTGCCACACAAAATATTGACACTTTGGGCCCAATTTGGACATTTTCACTTAGGGTATACTCGCTTTTGTTGCCAGCGGTTTAGACATTAATGGCTGTGTGTTGAGTTATTTTGAGGGGACAGCAAATGTACACTGTTATACAAGCTGTACACTCACTACTTTACATTGTAGCAAAGTGTAATTTTTTTCAGTGTTGTCACATGAAAAGATATAATAAAATATTTACAAAAATGTGAGGGGTGTACTCACTTTTGTGAGCTACTGTATATCTGTCCTGAGATGCATGTTGGATTGTACAGTGAGTACTGAAATAAGCATTGGTTGTTCCAGACAAAAGTCTCACGTCTCTCACATCTCAGAGAATATAACAGTGGCGACGAGGATGGGATTTACAAAGTTGCTATCAGTGTGAGAGACAGAAAGACAAATGCAGTGTGGATTTGCACCTGGATAAAATCACTCACAGAGCCCAGCAGGAAAATCTTTAACCACTTCCCGCCTGCCTGCTGTGTTTTCATGGCGGCAGTCGGGTTGCTGTACGCGAATCGCCATAAAAAGACGGCGATCTGTGAATGGCCGCTGAGGAGTGTGCCTGCGGCTCGGGCGGACCCGATGTCCACCGGCGAGCCGCGATGAGCGGCCACAGGCAAAGAACGGGGAACCGCCGATGTGAACACGGCGGTTCCCCATTCTGACAGTGCAGGCATGGGAGATCTAATGATCCCTGTCACTGGGATCAGTTAGATCTCTCATGCCCATGGTAGCCCAACCCCCCCACAGTAAGAACACACCCAGGGAACATACTTAACCCTTAGCTCTCCCCCCCCCAGGTTAACCCCTCCACTGCCAATTACATTTATACAGTAATCAGTGGACATTTACATTTCTGATACGCTGAATAAATGTCATTGGTCCCAAAAAGTGTCAAAAATGTCCGACATGTCCGCTGCAATATCGCAGTACCTCTAAAAATCACAGATCGCCGCCATTACTAGTAAAAAATAAAAAAAATAAAAACCCCAGAAATGAATTCTCATCATCCGTAAACGCGACCACTTTTGCGCAAACCAATCAATAAACGCCAATTGTGATTTTTTTTTTATCACAAATATGAGGAAGAATATAAATCGGCCAAAACCGGTGAAAAAAAAATGTTTTTTTATATTTTTTTTTTGGATTTGTATTTTAGAAAAAAGTAAGAAATGTGGGTTTTTTTCCCAAAATGGTCGCTCTTCTTTTGTTTATAGCGGCGATCAGAAATGACCCAGAGGCGATCAAATACCACCAAAAGAAAGCTCTATTTGTGGGAAAAAAAGGACGCAAATTTTGTTTGGGTGCAACGCAGCACGACCGCGCAATTGTCAGTTAAAGCGACGCAGCGCCAAATCGCAAAAAGTGCTCTGGTCCTAAAGCTGGAAAACCTTTCGGTTGGTAAGTGGTTAATTGGAACATTAAGTGAATTTGATGGAGAACAGACATCCTGCAGCTCCTGGGTTGAGACTGGAACAGTATTTCAGTGCAAATGCCATCCCAGACAACAGGCATAATAATTTTGAACAGAGTGTATTTATGGATTTTATCAAAATCAAAAAAAGGCTGCGCTAATATCAAATAGTGACATATACATAAATTTCTATATGTGACAACATGATATAGGCAACGGATCCCACATAAAATGAAAAGTGATAACAAAAGGTAGGGAACCCTGGCGGATTCACAAATAAATTAATCTAGGTGCAAAAATCCATAAATACACCCTGTTCCAAATTATTATGCCAATGATATTTTTCTCATTTACCTAAATAAATGATATGAACAACAGTCAGCATAATTCTCAAGTTATCAACTATTAAGAGTACAATTCAAATTTTATTTGAACAAATCTGCTAATGATAACAGTATTTTTTTTTCAAAATAAAAAAACTTACAATGCACTGTTCCAAATTATTACGCACAGTGAGTTTCAAAACACTTTATAGGTTGTAAAGAACTGAAAATTGTCATTTGTTTGCAGCAGATTTACTGAAATCTAAAGCTATTTCAATCAAACTTTGAACAACATTTTAACATTTTAACAGGTTCCCCACCGCGCGCCATCTTTTCACGGCGGCAGTCGGGGAGCCCTGCGCGAATCGCCGTA
Source organism: Glandirana rugosa (assembly GCA_018402905.1). Classification (NCBI taxonomy): domain Eukaryota; kingdom Metazoa; phylum Chordata; class Amphibia; order Anura; family Ranidae; genus Glandirana; species Glandirana rugosa. The sequence continues at coordinate 452,889 of BLSH010207280.1, forward strand.
AATAAGCGGTGATTCGCATTTGGCCACCAGGGGGCGCGTGCGCGCGCGCGCACCCGCCGCACTCCTGGGGAGTGTGCCCGCGGCTCGGGTGGACCCGATGTCCGCCGGCGAGCCGCGATGAGCGGCTACAGGGATAGAACGGGGAACCGCCGATGTAAACACGGCGGTTCCCCGCCCTGTCAGTGGGGTATGAGAGATCTACTGATTCCTGTCACTGGGATCAGTTAGATCTCTCATGCCCATGTTAGCCCAACCCCCCCCCCCTACAGTAAGAACACGCCCAGGGAACACGATTAACCCCTAGCTCTCCCCCTGCAGGTTAACCCCTTCACTGCCAATGACATTTATACAGTAATCAGTGGACATTTAAATTTCTGATCGCTGAATAAATGTCATTGGTCCCAAAAAAGTGTCAAAATGTTCCGACATGTCCCCCCCAATATCGCAGTACTGCTAAAAATCGCAGATCGCCGCCATTACTAGTAAAAAAAAAAAAAATAAATAAAAACCCCAGAAATGAATTCTCATCATCCGTAAACGCGGCCACTTTTGCGCAAACCAATCAATAAACGCCGATTGCAATTTTTTTTATCGCAAATATGAGGAATTATATAATTCGGCCAAAAACAGTGAAAAAAAATGTTTTTTTATATTTTTTTTTGGATTTGAATTTTAGCAAAAAGTAAGAAATTTGGGTTTTTTTGCAAAATGGTCGCTCTTCTTTTGTTTATAGCGGCGATAAGAAATGACGCAGAGGGGATCAAATACCACCAAAAGAAAGCTCTATTTGTGGGAAAAAAAGGAAGCAAATTTTGTTTGGGTACAACGTCGCACGACCACGCAATTGTCAGTTAAAGCGACGCAGCGCCGAAACGCAAAAAGTGCTCTGGTCCTAAAGCTGCAAAACCTTCCGGTTGGTAAGTGGTTAACATAGGACCCCTTATTTGATGGCAGCTTCACTAGTCTTGCATCCATTGAACTTGTGAGTTTTTGGAGAGTTTCTGCTTGAATTTGTTTGCAAGGCGTCAGAATCGCCTCCCAGAGCTGCTGTTTGGATGTAAACTGCCTCCCACCCTCATAGATCTTTTGCTTGAGGAAACTCCAAAGGTTCTCAATAGGATTGAGGTCAGGGGAGGATGGAGGCCACACCATGACTTTCTCTCCTTTTATCCCCATAGCAGCCATTGATGCAGAGGTGTTCTTTGCAGCATGAGATGGTGCATTGTCATGCATGAAGATGATTTTATTATGGAAAGCATAATTCTTCCTTCTGTACCAGGGAAGGAAGTTGTCAGTCAGGAACTCCACATACTTTGCAGAGGTCATCTTTACACCTTCCGGGACCCTAAAGGGTTCGACCAGCTCTCTTCCCATGAAATCTGGCCCAAAACATGACTCCACCACCGTCTTGCTGACGTTGCAGGGTGGCCATCCACCAACCATCCACTACTCCATCCATCTGGACCATCCAGGGTTGCATGGCACTCATCAGTGAACAGGACTGTTTGAAAATTAGTCTTCATGTATTTTTCTGCTCAGTGCAGCCGTTTCTGCTTGTGAGCATTGGTTTAGTGGTGGCCGAATGCAAGGTTTATGCACAGTTGCAAGACTCTGGAGGACTCTACACCTTGATGTCCGTGGGACTCCAGAGGCACCAGCATCTTCAAATATCTGTTTGCTGCTGTGTAATGGTGTTTTAGCAGCTGCTCTCTTGATCTGATGCATGGATCTGGCAGAAATCTTCCTCAATGTGCCTTTATCTGCGCAAACCCGTCTGTGCTCTGAATCAGCCACAAATCTCTTAATAGTGAGATGATCACTCTTCCTTCTTTGGTGCCGTTTGCGCGCACTAGCGCGCGTTTGCACGTGCATGTTCTGGCGCCAAAACGGACATTTAAGCCCTGCTGATGCTCAGAGTAGGTGCTGTCTGATCTACAGCATTACCCGTGTTTAAAACTCTGAAGATCAGCTATATCCGTGATAGTGAAAGCAGCGCTAAAACTGAATATATATTGTGCAAAACAATTTAGTGCAAAAAATACAAACAAAGTGCTAGTGCAAAAAGTCTCAACAGTGCAATCCTCAATGAAGTGCAAAGGTATGTCCTCCTTGAATCAAACAGCCAACTTGCTTCAAAGCTGAGTCCTTCACCTTCAATCACTTAAATGCAAAAACCAAGGTGGTAGTGCAAAAAAATCAATTGTGCAACATTGAATAAAGTGCAGGGATAAATACTCCTTAAATCGTGCAGCTATGCTGTTTTTGATAGCGTATCCTTCACCATCGGTCACCACATGCGTGTGCACACATTGGGGGCTCACCAGAGGTCAAAGATAGATAGGCTCATCTTTCCAAGAATAGAGGGGGCTCATCACACAATGACCTTCCCAAGAACCGCATCCACAGGCACTCGTTCCTCTCCAGCATGTATAATCATGGAGAACAAGCAAGAAAGACCCTCATAGTGTATCACTTAAGGTATAGACATTTATTCAATCAGCAGTGATCAAGTCGGAAGTGACGAAACGTCAGGGCGTGGCCACACGGCGACCCGAGGCGAACGTTTATACTGACGGCTGTGACGCTCTGGATGTGGAGGAGAGGAGCGTTGGAGGGCCGAGCGGTAGGGCTATCTGGCTAAATGAAACTTGCTGTTTTAAAGTGTTTTTAATGTAAGCGCAATCGGTGCTGTTTGAATAAATGTCTATACCTTAAGTGATACACTATGAGGGTCTTTGTTGCTTGTTCTCCATGATTATACATTCTGGAGAGGAACGAGTGCCTGTGGATGCGGTTCTTGGGAAGGTCATTGTGTGATGAGCCCCCTCTATTCTTGGAAAGATGAGCCTATCTATCTTTGACCTCTGGTGAGCCCCCAATGTGTGCACACGCATGTGGTGACCGATGGTGAAGGATACGCTATCAAAAACAGCATAGCTGCACGATTTAAGGAGTATTTATCCCTGCACTTTATTCAATGTTGCACAATTGATTTTTTTGCACTACCACCTTGGTTTTTGCATTTTAGTGATTGAAGGTGAAGGACTCAGCTTTGAAGCAAGTTGGCTGTTTGATTCAAGGAGGACATACCTTTGCACTTCATTGAGGATTGCACTGTTGAGACTTTTTGCACTAGCACGTTGTTTGTATTTTTTGCACTAAATTGTTTTGCACAATATATATTCAGTTTTAGCGCTGCTTTCACTATCACGGATATAGCTGATCTTCAGAGTTTTTTATATATTTATAGCAGCTGCTTTATTTCCATTTTTAATCACTTTATATATTTGTTAATAAGGAGCGCAGTGTTACTGTTCTATTTATTACCCGTGTTTACCTGTTGCCTGATATCTGTTCCTGATCCGTTATCGACCCGGCTTGTCCAGGCTCTCCTGCTTTCTGCCTGCACCCGATCCCGGCATGTCCCGACCACTCTTCTGCCTGCTCCTCTGTACCTAGCTGCCAGCTCATTGCCAACTCTGCCTGCACATGACTCTTCTCTAGTGCCTGTGGCCATCCAGACCTCTGCAGTTTACAGCCCTGCACATCTTCTCCAGTGTCTTCTGGACTGCTACTTCCTGGCTGCACCTCTAGCCCTGCAGGTCATTTCCATCTCCAGCTATACTACGGACCTCCAGCTGGTGGACATTACCGGACTACCACAGGCACTCATACCTCGCCATGCTCCTGTGGCCGATGTCTCACCCCCAGCGGTCCCTCGAACCGGGGTCGTAGAAGAGGCCATCCACAGCCATCAGGCTCACTACCTGGCACGTAACAGGTAATTCAATGAAAATCCTCCATCAACATTAATACTGCTTACCAAATGTAAGTGCAAAGAGTACTTTGGCTTCTCACCCAGCCAGAGTCCCCATCAGGAGTGTGCCAGACTCCTCTCAATATAACCACTTCAGGGCTGCCAAGCTCCATTGAAGGGACCATCTAGCATGGAATGGACCTCGTATATATGGACAAGAGACACCGCGGCTTGACACTTGACCCCACTACAGGGTATAACCAACTTCACTCAAATGAGCAAGGGTGGGCGGACACCATCCAAATACCCAGTCATCCAATATATAAAAAATGAATATAGTGTAATACTGCTAAAATTGAGTTTAAGGCCTCATACACACAGACGTTTCTAAAAAAATAAACAAAACATCGGGTCCGACGTCAAGGAAAAAGAGTCGGCGTTTTTCGGCGTTATGCATCGGTGTTTTTGAGCGTTAGTGAGCGTCGGCGTCAAAAAAAATCATCCCTCTGCTATTTTTCAACCTAAAAACGTCGGCGTCAAAAAACGCCGGAAAACACCAGTATAATAATAGGTGGCGTTTGTTGGCGTTTGTTGGCATATTGTGGCGTCGGCGTCAAAAAATGCCAAAACGTTACAGCCTCAGAACGCGATGGCTGTGGGTTCTAGTTTCAGCTCAGACGTCATCTACAGCTCAAAAATGCAGACGTTTTTATGGGGCCATTGACTAACATGGAGAGCTGCAAAAAACGCCAGAAAACGCCGGCGTCAAAAAACGTCTGTGTGTATGAGGCCTAATAGATAAAAAGGTTGCACTTACAGCATTTAAAACAATCAGCGCATAGAAACAACAGGCCGGCCAGCTCAGTTTGTTAATCTCCACAAGGGAGGGCGCGCTGACGTCACTGCCTTGTGGAGATTAACAAACTGAGCCAGCTGGCCTGCTGTTTCTATGCGCTGATTGTTTTAAATGATGTAAGTGCAACCTTTTTATCTATTACACTAAATTTTAGCAGTATTACACTATATTCGTTTCTTTTATATATTGGATGACTGGGTATTTGGACGGAGTCCACCCTATCTTGCTCTTCTGAGTGAAGTTGGTTATACCCTGTAGTGGGATCTGGGTGGAGTGTCAAGCTGCGGTGTCTCTTGTCCATACATCCAAGATCCTCTCCATGCTGGATGGTCCCTTGAACTGAGCTTGGCAGCCCTGAAGTGTTTATATTGAGAGGAGTCTGGCACACCCCTGACGGGGACCCTGGCTGGGTGAGAAGCCAAAGTGCTCTTTACGCTTACATTTGCTAAGCAGAATTAATGTTGGCAGAGGATTTTCACTCATTGAATTACCATTAGAAGCACTTGGTGTGCTATATCCACCTGGATTTTTCACAGTTATGAACATTTTCACTGGATGAACTAATTTATCTGTTATTTATATTTTAAAACACTTGGGGTCAGGGGTGTATCATGAAATTGGTGGGCCCATGTGCAAGCCCACACCGGCTGTCAAACAGGGAGAGATCACTCATAGGTGCAGTGTGGTTCAGAGCACAGTGGGACCCCCCCACCCCTCAGGGCCCGTGTTCAGTGAACACCCTGCACCCATGGATGATACACCACTGCTTGGGGTGTTTTATTTCTTTATGGATTTTTGCACCTAGATTAATTTATTTGTGAATCCGTAAGGATTCCCTACCTTTTGTTATCACTTTTCATCTTATGTGGGATCCATTGCCTATATCATGTTGTCACATATAGAAATTTATGTTTATGTCACTATTTGATATTAGCGCAGCCTTTTTTGATTTTATGTGATTGCGCCTAGTTGTGGGTTTGGCGTTGCAGCTTGTCATTCCCTAGCATTAGCACGGTATACTCTTTGCATTAGGCAAGTAGTAGTATTTCTTACAGTGGTTGGTGCTAAGACATATGACACTCTTAGGGATCTCCTTTCCCCTGTAAAACCAGCAACTAAGACATTGGCAAAGTTATTGACACTGTTAGAGGATCACTTCCAGCCTAAACCACTAGGGATTGCAGAAATATTTAATTTCTATCAGCAGCAGCAGCCAGGTGAAGAAATTAAGGCTTATGTGGTCGCCTTTCGCAGATTAGCCTCTACCTGTTCTTTTGGGGGGTACTTACATACTGCACTGAGAGATAAGTTCGTCATGGGACTGAATAGTGAGTCTAGCCAAAAGAAACTGTTGACAGAAAGACCTTACCCTTACAAAGGCAATTTAGATAGCTTCAGTGATGGAAAGAGCTGTGAAAGATACAGAGGGCTTGAACCCCCAGAGCAGAAGGGAAGAGGTGAAAGAGGAAGTTTTCAGAACAGCAGTCAAGCCAACTGTCGCAAACTGGAAATACAGACCCCCCACCAAGCCGAGAGTCAGCTTGCTACCATTGTGGGAAGACAGACCATGACCACAAAGTCTGCTGGTTTAAGGATCAGACCTGTCAAAATTGCGGTAAGATGGGTCATCTTAAACGGGTGTGCCATAGCAAGAAGGTGCGAGATAGACAACCTCCGAGCCCCAGGACAAAGACATATATGGTGGGAAGATATTCATCATCATCTGAGTCAGAGGATGAGGGAGTGCTCCACACATTAGACATACATCGTATGCATTCATCACCCTCCGTTGAGAGAAAGAAACTCAAGATGGATGTAGACACAGGAGCAGCAGGTTTCAGTTATCACCTGGTAACAATGGAGACAACTTCAGACACGAACAACTGTCTGCCCAACACCAATCAAACTGCAGACATACTCAAAACAGATACTCCACCCACTGGGTTACGCTAAAGTACAGGTATCCTACAAGGGTCAGACAAAGAGACTGCCATTATCATAGGTGTGCGCACAGGGTGTGCCGGGTGTGCCCGGGCACACCCTAATCACCCTGTGTGCATGTGTCTGTATGCCAGCAGGGAGATGGGAAAGATCTTTCTCTTACCGGTTCTGCCATAAGATAAGTGCCTACATACTTCTCTTTCACTGTGCTGGCAAGGAGATCAATGCCTGGTCCATACACTGTATCTGTAGACACGTGCATGTGTGTTTGAGCTTTGGGGTGCACACCCTAATGCAATAGGCTGCGCACACCTATGGCTATTATATATCCTAGAACATGTGGGACCCCCTCTCTTTGGGAGAGACTGGATTGCTCACTTTGGTATGCCAGACATTTCCATAAACCCCTGTAACACCATTACAATTCCATCAGGAGATGATGAAGGATGGGTGGTGTCCCTGAAGCAGCGGTTCCCAAAGATCTTTGATAACCAGTTAGGGAAAATAAAGCATGACTGTGTGAGACTCAAGCTAAAACCCAAACTCAGCATAAGTTGTTCTAAGCTTGGACAATACCTTTCGCACTCCGAGCAGAAGAGAAAGCTGAATGTCTGCTGGAAGAACAGTGTGTCACCTTGAAGGTCAAGCACAGCGAGTGGGAATCACCAGTTGTACCAGTAAAGAAATTGAATAGGGACTTACGCATTTTTGGCGATTTCCACATGGCACTGAACTCCCAACTTGAGATAGACCAGTATCCCCTACCCAGTGTAGATTACGTTTTTGCCTCTCTTGCAGGGGGTCAAAAGTTCACCAAGCTTGATCTCAGACAAGCATATTTACAGTTTGAGGTTCATCCTTCATCCTGCAAATTTTTAACAATCAACACCCACAAGGGACTGTATGAATACAATCGGATGGTGTTTGGTGTAGCCTCCACCCCAGCCATTTGACAACGAAAAATGGATGAGATTTTGGCGGACATTCCTTTCACGTAGTGCCTGCTAGATTATATGCTCATCATGGGATGGACGAACCAGGAACACAAGCGGAACGTGGAGCTTGTGTTGGCGAGACTCCAAGAGCAGGGTCTAAAAGTGAACTTAGCAAATTGTCAATTCATGGTGCCTAAATTGGAGTTTTGTGGTCACCTTGTGGATGCAGAGGGTATACACACCACAGAAGGCAAGGTTGATGCTTTAGTCAAATCTCCAGCCCCAACCAACGTCCAGCATCTGCGATCATACCTTGCCTTGCTGAACTATTACCACAAATTCCTGCCTGAACATGCTTTTGGAGGAACACTCCAGATGGGACTGGTTGGCTGCATGCCAACGTGCTTTCAAAGTTTCCAAGCGGAAGCTGTTGGCGTCACACATGCTTGTGCACTATGACCTCCAGAAGCCTCTCACCTTGGCTTGTGATGCCTCACCCTATGGTCTGGGGGCTGTGCTATCTCAGATCTTACCAGATGGGTGAGAAAAAAACAGTGGCAATCGCCTCCAGGTCCTTGACAAAAACAGAAAGCAATTGGGGCGTGGCTGGCGCGCGCGGTGGATGGCAGCGTGAGTTGGGAGCTCTGAAACCCAGAGGGAAGAAAGCATGGTAACGAGTGACACGGCTGCCTTGTGAGTCACCACTCTGACTTCCCCATTAACCCGCAAGCCTAGTGACCAGATCGCCATGTCCAGGAAGAGGCAAGGGGATAGCAAACCCAAAAAACTGACGCCGCACTTCCACAGGCCGGGAAGCCACCAAGATGGCACCGATAAAAAGGGATGCGCTGCATACTCAAACCATTACTCAGAGCTTCCAGACAAAGAGGAAAACACAGATGAGCCCAGCTAAAGCAAGGATGAGACTGAACTCGGACGTCCCGCTGCAGGGGGTGAGTGAAACAATGCCATTATCCCAACAGCACGCTGCACACACTTCCCCCATAGCATCGTTCCCTACCACGAACCAGCCTGTGCTGGATACCCAGATGAAAGAGATGCTATTAACTCTGCACCGCTCCCTGCATGAGGAGTTTAATCTGATTGCTCACAAACTCACTAGAGAGCTATCCTCATTAGGGGACAGAGTCTATTAAGTGGAGGTGGCTATTACCGACATAGCGTCCACAGTGAATGACATCATTGATCAGTATGAGGAGGGGAAAGAGGACAGACAGTGGATAAGGTCTAAATTAGCAGACCTTGAGGACCACTCGAGAAGGCAAAACGTCAAGCTAAGGGGGGTCCCAGAAACCGTTGCTTAACAAGACCTAACCAAGTTTACTGAAGAATTATTCACAACTCTTGTTCCAGAACTGACCCCATTTCAGTTAACCCTAGATTGTATCCACAGGCTGCCAAAACCCTCCTTCTTATCTTCTGACACACCAAGGGACGTCCTCATGCGAGTTCATTTTTATACCACAAAAGAGCAGATACTACACAGAGCTCTCAAGCTAGGGAAACTCCCTGACCCATATGGGAACATTCAAATATTTGTGGACCTGTCTAAGTTCACTTTAGACCAACGCAGTCAGCTCAATACCATCACTAAGACCTACGGAATAATAACATTCACTACAAGTGGAAGCACCCCTCAAAACTGAGTGTTGAACACAACGGTGAGTCCCACATGATTGCTTCACTTGAGAAAGGCCTTCCTCTTCTGAAATTATGGGGAATAATTCCAGAGCCTTCATCCCAACAAGACACCGGGGCCAAACCCAAATGGATGTCCCAACAGTGGAACTCTCCTAACTTGAGGAATAGAGTCAGAAATAGAAATAGTTGAAACATTAGCTTGGAGTCGTGCGGCATGTAGCTCTCTGGGCACCACTTTTACTTTTTCCTTGGCTTTTACTCTCACCATTCCTCTTCAGTAAGTGAACTTTTTTCCCCCCTTGCACAGTTTGCAGCTAGATTGAACCCTTAAGCTGCGAGATTCTGTTTTTGTTCATTGTTGTTACGTTAACCCTTTGTTCCTTTATTCCCCATGCATGTGACCCACCGGATTTTCCTATCCATCTATCAAGCACCACAGATTCACCAGGAAGTGCCTAAACTTGCCATCATTCTGTATCAAGCTGCAACAGAATATGTAGAGATGAGGAAGCTTCACCCTCTTGGACATGTAAGTTTGTTAAGCACTGCCCTTCTCCACACAATATGGCTATCAATATTCTCTCTATAAAGGTAAAAGGGCTTAACCACCCTGCTAAAAGAAGTTCCTTATGGAGAACAGCCAACCACACTCGTAGTGATGTTATATGTGCACAAGAGACCCACCTTTTGGAAAAAGACACTCACCTGTGTCGTAATAAAAATTATCTGCATGTCCATTGGGCGTCGAACCAGACTTCTAAAAAGAGAGGAGTGATGGTCACGTTTCACAGGAATGTGACGTTTTGTCTCCTGAACAAAATTTTGGATCCAAAAGGCAGATTCCTAATACTGCAGTGTACTATAAACTCGACAATGTGCACAATAGTGTGCCTGTATGCGCCGAATACACATCAAATTCGCTTTTTGAATAGACTGATGAAGAAAGTGTCTAATATTAAGAAAGGTGCTTTGATTATATGTGGGGACTTTAATATTGTTCCTGATCAAGCCATTGATTCAACAAACACTACTCCCAGAATGTTTTCCCCAATGTTAGAATTTATAAAGAACCAAGATTTGCATGATGTATGGAGATGCCTCCACTCAACGGAGTGCGACTATACGTTCCATTCCTTCCCCCACAATTCTTATTCAAGGATTGATTACTTCCTAGTGGATAAATGGTCCCTACAGAAAATACCATCGGCAGACATTGACCCAATAACTTGGTCGGACCACGCCCCTGTGAGAATCAAAATTTTACTTAACACCCCCCTAGTCTCGTGCAGGTTGTGGAGAGCCAATTCATATATCATGCAACCCCCCCCCATATTCGGAATAGATTCGAGATCATCTAATCAAATTTTTCAGCCTAAACGAGGGATCAGTGCCCTCCCCAGCCACACTGTGGATGGCACACAAAGCCCATATTAGAGACATTATGATCCAACAAAACGCGAGAGCCACCAGGAGGAGGATGCAGCATCTGGAGGAAATCGCAAGGGTAATTTCCCAATTAGACAGTCAAAATAAAGATAACCCATCCCAAAATACCAACTCTCAGCTCCTGGCTAAACGTCAGGAACTGAGGGCTCTGCTATTAGAAACCTATGAAAAAGCCTATCGTAAACTAAAGGCCACTATGTACGCGACATCCAATAAAGCAGGAAAAATCATGGCACATAAAATCAAAAGGCAGAGGACCAAAAGGCACATCCCCTACCTAATCCACCCTAATACTAAACAAAACGTGATTAATCCACAGGAAATAGTGAATGCATTTAGTGAGTATTATAGTTCTTTATACAACATCAAAGAAGATAAGGACACCCCCTCAACCAACCCAAGAGGCTATTGCCCAATTCTTATCTAGAGTAAAACTCCCAACACTTACCTCTGATCAACTGGAAGCTCTGAACTTTCCCTTTACTAAAACAGAGATAGAACAAGTGATCAGCACTATCACCCCCAATAAAGCACCAGGCCCGGACGGGTTACCGGGGTTCTGGCTTGGTCGATATATCTGACTACTATTGGGCCAGTATACTTTCCCAAGTCAAAGAGTGGTTCCTCCCCAAACCTAAGACGAGATGGGGAGATATAGAAACGCTGAACACCCCGAACCATCATTTGCAAAACTGGCTATGTATTTTCCATCCCAAATCCACAATACAAAAAACCATCCCACTGACGATGGCAGCCACAGTTAGAGCCTGGCACAAATTGATAAACTCAACGTGGAATAATACCCCGATGACTGAACTTAATCTTAAAATAGGTGCTCTTAAAGAATTGATTCCCTCCCTGCTTATCCCGAACCTGGGGGTTTGTGACCCTATAAACATACGGGAGCTGTTTACAAAGGATAAAATAAAATCATTCCAGACTCTTAAATCAGACTTAAAATTGAAGGAGAACTCGCAATTTAGTTACCTGCAAATAGCACATTGCTTGAAAAGTAACCCCCAACTCAGAGCCAAAGTACCAATCAAAATACATAACTTCTTTACACAAGAAACAGAGGGTAAAAAAGGAATCTTCCTTTCCTACTTCAGGAAAAACTATGCTTTGACCAATCCTTACCATATACCCAATGGGGCTGCGACCTGGGCAACCCTATCGCTTCAGAAAATTGGCTTAAGGCGTTCAGATACACATATTCAGCCACCAGGTGTGTAGCTCTTTGGGAATCTGCCCAAAACATTTTCCAAAGGAGATATATGACCCCTACTAAAGTGGCTAAATTTGACAAATCAAAATCCCCACTATGTTGGAGACAATGTGGGTTCAAGGGCTCCCTTTTGCACATACTATGGGAATGTCCAAAGCTGAGAAACTACTGGGAGAAAACCTTCTCCTTGTTAACTCAAATCACAGGGACACACGTACTCCCTGCACCTGAGCTTGCAATATTAAATTTGAACATAGATATCTTCCCTTCGGACTACAGACTAATCGCCTCGCTTATACTTATGGTAGCTAGGTACAATATCACAAGTAACTGGAAGAACCCTGATCCACCGCAATTTAAAGTGATTATTCCTTTCATACAAACTCATTATCAATATGAGAAGCTGTTGGCCACCATTAACCAATCCAAATCGAAGATGAACAAAATGTGGGCACCCTGGTGTAAATGGCTACAAAAGACGAATGATTAAAAATGGGCATCCTACTCTCCCTAGGAGCACATGCAGACCTTTTTTTGTTTTCCCTTCCCCTTCCCTGCCCTCCTATCCTCCTTGTTTCTCTCCTCTTGAGAGATATGTGAGTTAAATGTAGGACTAGGCTCAGGATATCCTAAACGAGTATACAAGATCCTTTGACATTGTTTGGTAGCATCTGATGGAGTACAGCTGCTCTCCTCACTTGGAACTCCCCCCCCCCCGGGACACAGTCTTGATCCCTATGGGGTGCCCCGGGGGGGTGATCCAAGAAACATGGTAGACGTGAGACTGAGAAAGCAGCCCTCATCCCCTCCAGTTCTAAACCTGTATAACACAATTTAGGTATTGAGGTGTTTATAATTCATGTTATTTGTAACATAAAAGTCATACTGTATGCACTGTGAACTAATTTTTCTTTGCTACCCGATTGTAGTTGTATTAGAGTCATATCTCTGTTACTGTTTGAAAATTTCAATAAAAATTATTTCAATTACTCACAAATTAACAAAGAAGCTCTTGCGCTGATATGGGCAATTAAGAAGTTTCATCTTTACCTGTATGGCAGGGAATTCACCATACTGACAGACCATAAACCACTCCTTCAGGTCTTTAGCCCTGACAAAGGCATCTCTCAGACGACTGCGGCCCGCCTCCAATGCTATGCCCTATTCTTGGTAGCATACAGCTAAAAAATCCAGTATCGCGTTCATGATGCCAATGCTAATGTGGACGCAATGTCTCGACTGACGGGGGTGTCGACGGACTCTTTGCCACCGTTCAAGAGTTTTTCGTTACACCAGCCTGTCCTTCTTGCCTTCTGGGGAGATAACAGCCCATACAGCCAAGGACTCCTTCCTGAAAACAGTACTCTCCTGGGTACGGTCCGGTTGTCCTGCAACCATCACACAGGATTATGAACTCTATTTCCGTAGGCGTATGGAATTAACTATGGCTGGCAACTGTGTTTTATGGGGAGACCAAGTGATTATTCCACAGACACATTCTGGACTTGCTACATACTGTTCATCCTGGGGCCAGAGGCTATGTGTGATGGCCAAGCTTAGACTCAGATATCACAACATATGTGAATGCTTGTGCTGGATGTGCCCAAACTGCAAGAGACCCTCCTCGAGGGTGCATCCAGCCCTGGACTTGGCCCATGGTTCCTTGGTTTCACCTACACTTGGACTTTGCAGGCCCGATCAGAGGACACACCTTCCTGATAATAGCTAATGTCCATTCAAAGTGGCCTGAGGTCATTCCCATTACTCAGCCAATGGCTAAGGCAACGATTTCCATATTGTTATATCTCACTGCTACTTTTGGATACCGCAGAGACTTTGGGACCCAAGATGTGTAGGGCCTGGCTGGAAGATGGTTCCATTTGCAGACGGCATGCAGACCAACTGCATCCTCAGTCTCAGCTGCCCAAATACCTGATGGCGGCCGAACCACCAGTGTCTCAAGGGTCTGCACCCAGTGGATTAGGAAGCACAAGGAATGATGTTTGGGGGTACTTTGAACTTTTGAACCCAGCTTAAACAGAGCCCTCCAGCTCTGGTCCAGAGATATGTCCACCTTCTGAGCTAGTGAAACCCTTCTTGGCCCCGCCTGTGCCCATTGCGACCAGCCCTGTCTCCTCCGGCCCGGGTTGCTGAGCGCCCGCCCTCAATGACACTATAGCCCTCCTGACCGATTTCAGCTGCAGGACCAGTTACAAGACTTTTGACAGGGCTGCCGAAAGTGATCTGAGGCAATTTTATCCCCGTAGCTGTCCCAGGAAGTCTGGTCTCACATCTGGACAAGGGTGAATTCCTGTGAATCTCCTGTGTTTGGGGACTATTGCTGGACAGCTATTAGTTACTGTTTTGTGCCTTTTCTCGTTTTGTTTGTTTTTTGTCTCTTTTAGGGATGGATGGAAGGTGTTATAACTGAAGGATTCAACATACACTGTCACTTTAAGGCTGGCTCCACCCAGGAGTGATGACAAGGGTCAAGGGGTATGGAAGCCATCTTATGAGGACAGAGTGATGCAGCATAATGTAAGGGAAGCATGCTAAGTTATATCTGTCCTTAAATGCATGTTGGATTGTACAGTGAGTAATGAAATAAACATTGGTTGTTCCAGACAAGAGTCTCATGTCTCTCACAACTCAGAGAATATAACACTATCTATCTGACTATTATTTACACCTGTAAGAGGAGGGAAAGAAAAAAAGAAAGAAATGGTTAAATGGTCTCTCTGTTGGAATCATCATATCTCCATAGCCAAGGAGAAAGGAATGGGTGCAGGAACACCTAGGAGAAAACACAAACAGCAAGAGTATACATCCTATCGTCATAATAACCTTTAATATCCGATATACATTAGTGAAACTAGTTGCTCACAAATCAGTTGTATCAAAATGGCATAATAACCACGTATTGACGGTTGAAAATGGGCTCCACCCCCTCAAAGGTGACACCCCTTTTCCATCATATCAAAAGATTTGCAATAATGAGTCCATGCAAGATTGGAAGTATCTCACACAGGTTGGCACTCTCACTCCACCTAGTGGTCTGTACAGTCCTTTCAAAAACTCTGAGTCTTTTATGTGACGGATTCCGAACCCCCTGTTGGGTATTTCCGCCTAGAAACTGCTTCCCAAGTCCTCTAGAACACGAGACCTGTCACTCTGGCTTCAGTACCCCAATGGAAAGAAGGAGGGGGTAGTACCGTGCTATGGACAAATTCGATAGATAAATAGCTGCTGCCCCCACTAGACCCCTGCCAAGCAGGTGCTGCACAAAAGCAAAAGAAAATGAAATGGGTGTGGCGCTGCTAGTGCAAGTCAAACAATAATTATGTGCAAACCAATCAAAAATGTGTACAACTAATATACACTCTAAACATGTATATGCAAATTATAAAGTGCTACAAACCATAATATAATAAATCGGCAAGACCTGTGGATGTGCAAACCAGCAATAATAAATATATAATATATACATGTAAAGTTCATGAGAATGTGAAAAATATTTAAAAAAATATAATAAATAGATGTGCAAATCAACAGTTCATAAAAATACAATTTGTGAATGAAGTCCAAATAAATGTGCAAATCAACAGTTCATAAAAATACAATTTGTGAATGAAGTCCAAATAAATGTGCAAATCGGGCAATTATAAGTTCCACAAACACCCTATGTGGAAATTAGTGTAAAAGTTGTCAATAATGTTGGTGTGGTGCCAGAGATAACCACCAGGTGGTGCTCAGGAATCACTCGTGCTCCCGAATGTCAGAATCCACTCACCGTCCATATACGGATCTTGAGCTCGGAAAACAAGTAATTCCCGACCAGCAAATCGGCCGCTGGTGCCGTTCTTTAAGTAGACAACCCAGGGGTCACCATGCAAGAAATAAAAACTCCTCTGGGGTAAAATAATATTCAAAGCACATAAAGGCAAGACATCAGCTGGTGACAAGTACTCGGATACTCAGATGGGCGGGTGACAGGAACTCGGATACTCAGATGGGTTTTTGACAGGCACCCAGGTACTCAGATGGGTTGGGGACAGGTACTCGGGTACTCAGATGGGCGGGTGACAGGAACTCGGATACTCAGATGGGTTGGGGACAGGAACTCGGGTACTCAGATGGGTTGGGGACAGGTACTCGGGTACTCAGATGGGTTGGGGACAGGTACTCGGGTACTCAGATGGGTTGGTGACAGGAACTCGGATACTCAGATGGGTTGGGGACAGGTACTTGGGTACTCAGATGGGTTGGGGACAGGTACTCGGGTACTCAGATGGGTTGGTGACAGGTACTCGGGTACTCAGATGGGCGGGTGACAGGAACTCGGATACTCAGATGGGTTGGGGACAGGTACTCGGGTACTCAGATGGGTTGGTGACAGGTACTCGGGTACTCAGATGGGTTGGGGACAGGAACTCGGGTACTCAGATGGGATGTTGATAACTACTTGGGTACTCAGATGGGGGGCTGGTGACAGGTACTCGGGTACTCTGATGGGAAAGTGGAGTTGCCCTTTAAATGCTTATAAATGTTCTCCCAGGTCTGGGCACTAGGAAGGACTCTCACTGTGTATAGAGTTAGTGGGTGTGAAGGGTTATTTCATAGCTGATAACAGTGTGATAAGATCCAAGAATTAAAAAAGTCTGATATTGAATATTTATGGAGCCTAAAGCTAGATTCTGATGACATCATATTTCTATATTATTATTATTTATTATATTTCTATATTATTTATGGGGTTTAGATATAAAACTGTCCCAGAATATGATTGTCTCAGTCTTCCTGTTATACTCACAGTAATATTTCTATCCGGCTTGTTGTCAGAGCTTCCATCAGACCCCTGAAATGAGGACCCCCTAGATTGTTATAGGACAGGTCCAGTCTCCTCAGTGTCCGGTTATTTCTTATTCCAGATGCCAGGTGGGGGGAGCAACTGTCTGTCAGGTGAGTAGCGAACAATCTGTAGAAGAAGAGAAGAATGTTAGCAGAAGAAAATTAATTTCTCCCCCAGGAATGAATGGAATTCTCTACATGAATGGAACTCATTTCTCTTTATTGGAATCATTTATATCAAAACTCTTTATAAAACTCCAGGAAAAATAATTGTATAAGAAAAATGTTATAATGGAGGAGACCCCCCAATATTGTCCTCCATGTGTAGAGACGGTGATATCTCCATATACAGGATGAGCACAGAATACCACTGACATGACTCGTATTGTGCTATAATCTCCTTGTGTATGGAGCATGAATGGCATCAGCAGACAGTGTGAGGCCGGGATCAGCATTGCTAGTGATTGGACTGGAGGACTTTTTAATCTGATATTCTCTGCTGAAAAGAATTCTGTATTCATAGGAAGTAATGGGGAGATCCCCCAACACTGAATAGCAGACGGTCAAGTCAGGTGACAGGAAGCTCATATGAGGCTCTGATTGGTGATTGCAGGGAGATCTGATTCCCCCGTGTATGTCCTCCTATAATCTCATCTATTTTACTCATTACCAGGCCAAAGAGAATATCAGATTTTTTAGAATGTTTTATGAAATGCCTCTTTCATGGCTGATGACAGATTGTGATAATATCCAAGAATTATACAACAGTCTGGGATTGGCTATCTACTTGGACAAAAGGGAAATCCATATTGCATTATTATTATTATTTTGTGTTTTAGATATAAAACTGCCCCAGAATATGATTGTCTCGGTCTTCCTGTTATACTCACTCTAATTCCTCTATCCGGCTTGTTGTCAGAGCTTCCATCAGATCCCTGAAATGAGGACCCTCCAGATTGTTCCCAGACAAGCCCAGTCTCCACAGTGTCCGGTTATTTCTTATTCCAGATGCCAGGTGGGGGCAGGAACTGTCTGTCAGTTCATTACTGTACCATCTGTAGAAGAAGAGAAGAATGTTACCAGTAAGAAAATTAATTTCTTCCCCAGAAAATAATGGAATAATTCTCTACATCAGGAGCTGGCACCCCCTGACATGTGTGCCAACCCTGGCACATGGTTTCTTTTTCAGTAGCATGTGACTAGAGCTTCTCAGAGGGAGCTTAGGTGTGTTCAGACACCAGTCTAGAAACTGCCTGAGCTCCCGCTGAGAAGCTGTCAAAGTCAGCAGCCAATCATAGTTGGTAGAGGCTTTCCCTGTCCATGCACATATGCCAAGAACATGCCTCTACTGCCTATGACTGACTGTCAGTTTTGACAGCTTCCTGATGGGAGAGCTCATCACCCTGCATGCAAATCTTTGACTGTGAGCTCCTTCCCCTGGACCACACATCCTGTCAGCATCTGAGTTGAAGCTCTTTCTAGGATTGCAAGACAGGAAGTGCATTGGTGGAACCAGTGTGTATGGGCCTGAACTGGGGGAACAGGTTTGCAAGGGGTACAGTGGAAGGACATGGATTTAAGGGTGGTATAGTGGTGGAACAGATGTGCATAGGGGTACAGTTGAGGGACAGACATGTAGGGGATGTGCTGAGAGGTACAATAATGGGACAGATGTGAGGGGGCTACAGCCATGGGGCAGATGTGCAGGGAATGTACAGTGGCAGAAGATGTGTGCTGAGTGTAGTGGTAGCAGAGCAAGGGGAACAATTGTAAGAAAAGAAAATAGTGGTGAAAGGGCAGTGCAGTTTAGGCATAACAGGTGTGTGGGGATAGAGTGGTGCAAGAGGTATGTAGGGGTGCAGTGGTGGAACAGTGTCATGAACCCATAGCAACATTTATGTCCTGTCTGTTTGCTTACCTCTTGGTTGTGTCAGCCTAGAGGCCATGCACATCACCACCTGTGGGCTAAGAATCTCCTCTCAGTGAACTCCACCCCAGTCTCCAATTAAGGAATCACTAAATTAGACCATGTGCTGCAAAGCCTCCTTGCCAATCAATGTTGTGTGTGTTTTGCTTTGTGTGTGGTTGTTCCTGTCGCATGCTCTGAGTCTATTTCCGTTTACTAACCTTTTGGCTTGTTCTGACTATCCTTGCCTGCTTGATACCCCGTCCTTCGGCTTGTTATCTGTCCCTGTCTGCTTGTGGCCCTGACCTTTGGCTAGGCCACTGACTATCCTTGCAGTTCCTGCGCTGCTGCTTCCTCTTTCCACCTGTAGCCAGCGGAACATGAGCTAGGGGACCCTGGGGGCCGCGACCTTGATCCAGTTGCAGCCAAATCCATCCTCATCACCAGAGGCTCTGACGAATACCTACTGGCTCTTAGACTCCGTGCCCTGGGGAAACCGATGCACTAACTCCCTGTGTTTCAGTGTCAGTGCTCCAGGGGCCCGTCTTCCAGCCGCAGCTCATTAGCAACAGTCAGCTATAGGTCCACAACCTTAGCGGTGCACTCGCAACCTTAGCGGTATGCTTCGCACTTCACCGGGGCGATTCTCACCCAGCAGTGCGCATTTGTTACCTGAACCCAGGAGTCCTGACAGTTTGATCTCCCATGGACCCAGCTGATGTGCCGTTGCTTGCAGATGATTAGTTGCAGGGCATAGTCCGCAGACTGGAAAACCAGGTGTCTAATCAGACTCAGGTGATGCGATTGATACAGGATTTGGTGTCCCGTTTTGACCAGTTTCACGCCTCTCTAGGACCTCCAGTCCAACAACCTCAACCGCAGCCTTTGGCAGTATCGGTTTCAGTCACACTCGCAGCCGTTAACCTGTTGCAATTACCAGCTCCATCCCATTACTCTGGGGACTACAGGGGGTTTCTCAGTAAGTGCACCATTCATTTTGAGCCCCAGCCTCAAAACTTCCCGTCTAATCGGCTAAGGTGGCCTACATTATCTCTCTCCTGTCCGGCTAGGCTTTAGCCCGGGCTGCCCCATTGTGGGAGAAGAGTGACCCAGTGGTTTCTAGCCTGTCCAGGTTCTTGAAACTTTTTTGGAACATCTTTGAGGAACTGTGTCGTGTCTTTTCAGCAGCTAGCGCTCTTTTACACCTCCGCCAAGAGTCTACTTCTGTGGGGCAGTATGCTGTTCATTTTTGGATTCTGACTGCTGAGTAGTGTTGAGCGAACCCGGACTGTAAGGTTCGGGTCCGTACCGAACTTTCGGGTGTCCGTGGCACGGACCCGGACCCGGACATTTCAAAAATCGTTCGGGTTCGGTCTGGGCTTTCAAGCCATGCCTGGGCTTGGAATGTCAGGCCCAAGCGAGTTGTGATGAGTCGTCAGTCTTAGGTTTTTACTTGTCGTATGACGGGGTGTCTTCATCTGAGAACCGCCTCCACATTTTCTCGCGATCGACGACTTTTCTGTGCTGTGTCAAGGAGTTTCTACAAGGTTTTTTCAAAGTTCTTGGACCTGTCCGATCTTTGGTGACCCAGTGAGAAGAGGGTGTTACCCCGTCGGGCCCGATTTCGGATCGGCCTGTCCTCTCTCTATTACATCCGGTGGAATCGGCTAATCTGCCCTTCAAAACTCCGACCCCGAGTTTTACTTACCACGTGAATGACTCTTTGGGGGACATCAG
>BLSH010207280.1:500870-518105 GCA_018402905.1 Glandirana rugosa
TTATTTTTTTACTAGTAATGGCGGCGATCTGCGATTTTTATCGGGACTGCGATATTGGGGCGGACATGTCGGACATTTTTTACACATTTTTGGGACCAATGACATTTATTCAGCGATCAGAAATTTAAATGTCCACTGATTACTGTATAAATGTCATTGGCAGTGAAGGGGTTAACCTGCAGGGGGCAGTGAAGGGGTTAAAAAATGTTCTCTGGGTGTGTTCTAACTGTGGGGGGGCAGGGCTGGCCGGGACATAACAGATCTAACTGAGTGACAGGGATCAGTACATCTGCTATGTCCCCTGTCACAGAACGGGGAACCGCCGTGTTTACAACGGCGGTTCCCCGTTCTGAGGCTCCTAAAAGAGATCGGCGGGTCTCGGGCGGACATCGAGTCCGTCCGACCCACGGGCATGCTCGCGCAGCGCCGCCGCTGCCGCCAGGGGGCGCGCCTGGAGCGTGCGCAGTGGAGGACGTCCATGGACGTCCTCTGGGCATTTCAGGTCCGCGCTGGAGCCGTACTTCGGCAATAGCGCGGACCTGGAGTGGTTAAGATAACCGAGATGTTATATGTTCATAAGTGTTAGTAAGTACTTTATATTCTATCAGTTGTTGTCTATCCATCTGTTCAACCAGTTCAATCTGTTGTTGGATGAATGGTGCTTGGTATCCTTTCTTGATGAATCTCTGGCCAATCATAGTAGCTTGTTCTTTGAAGTCATCGACATTTGTACAATTTCTTTTTAAGCTCATTAATTGGCCTCTAGGCACATTGAGCAGCCATGGTGCATAATGGCAACTAGTAGTTGGTATATAGCCATTTCTATCCACTGTCTTGAAATACGTTTTGGTATTGAAGGCTCCATTGACCACTGAGATCGCGAGGTCCAAAAAATGTATAGTTTGTTGGTTATATACCCAAGAAAAAGATATATTTATGTCATTATTATTCAATCATCTCAAATATTGGGATAAAGTTTCCTCTGTGCCATTCCAGGTTAATAGTACATCATCAATGAAGCGCCTATACAGTTTTAATTGTGGTGGTGGGGCCCCAAAAATACTGTTTTCTTCCTATTCTGCCATAAAAATATTTGCTACACTGGGAGCAAATCTAGCTCCCATTGCAGTACCTTTTATTTGTTTGTAATAGGTTCTATTATGCTAGAAGTAGTTGTGAGATAAGCAATAATCCAAATTTTCCAATAGGAAGGATCTCTGTGTTTTTGATAATTCACTATGCTTATTTAGTGCCCATTTCATGGCTCTGAGGGCCTCTTGATGTCCAATCACTGTATAAAGAGAATTCACACCGGCAGTACTAGATAGCATGGTCCTTTCTCTATACTTAACTTATTAAGCTGTTGAATCAAATGCTTAGTATCTCTCAAAAAGGATTGTGTCTTTTGTGCCAAGGGCTGTAGGAAGAAATCGAGATATTGACCCATTCTAGCTCCAACTGATTGGATACCATTAACAATTGGGCGTCCCGGTGGTTTCAAGTTGTCCTTATGAATTTTGGGCACCGTGTAGACAATTGGTATTCTGGAATACCGCCACTGGAAGAGAATATTCCATTAGGGATTTTATTTAATGCAGAACTGAAGGAGTGGTCTATGATTTACAGTGTCCATGCCACATTCAATACATTGGGTGGACTAAACACCCAATGTGGAAAAGTATCAGAGAGCACATACAAAATATTACTAAAGGCTTTCCAAAACAGACAGAGACATTATGCTACCCACCATAATAAGGATCCACCCTCTTTAAAACTTTGGGCTATTGAGAAGTACCATTCCCATTGGAGGGGTAGCAATAAAATGACCTCTCTGAGCCAACGTGTATCCTATTGGATTCATGAATTACAGACTCTTTAGGGCACAATTTTGATTTTGATATTAATTGCTTTATCAGTGATTATAAATGTATTATTTTCAATGTTCTTTATTGATGTATTATCCTGACTGTCAATAATCATTAGTAACGGTGGTTTCAATATCCTCTCCCAGGACAGTCCATTACTGGAGTCTGCTTAATTAAAAAAAACAATACTTTAAGCTCGTATTTAATATTTGGTATACCTATATGTATATACAGTATCTCACAAAAGTGAGTACACCCCTCACATTTTTATAAATATTTTATTATATATTTTCATGTGACAACACTGAAGAAATGACACTTTGCTACAATGTAAAGTAGTGAGTGTACAACTTGTATAACAGTGTAAATTTGTTATCCTCTAAAAATAACTCAGCACATAGCCATTAATGTCTAAACCACTGATAACAAAAGTGAGTACACCCCTAAATGAAAATGTCCAAATTGGGTCCAATTAGCCATTTTCCCTCTCCGGTGTCATGTGACTCATTAGTCTTACCAGGTTTCAGGTGTGAATCGGGAGCAGGTGTGGTAAATTTCACTCTCATTCTGGTCACTGGAAGTTCAACATGGCACCACATGCCAGAGAACTTTCTGAGGATCTAAAAAAAAGGAATTGTTGCGCTACATAAAGTTTGCCTAGGCTATAAGAAGATTGCCAAGACCCTGAAACTGAGCTGCAGCAGGGTGGCCAAGATTATACAGTGGTTTGACAGGACAGGTTCCACTCAGAACAGCGCCTCGCCATGGTCGACCAAAGAAGTCGAGTGCTGCGCTCAGCGTCATATCCAGAGGTTGTTTTTGGGAAATAGACGTATGAGTGCTGCCAGCATTGCTGCAGAGGTTGAAGGGGGGGGTCAGCCTATCAGTGCTCAGACCATACGCCGCACACTGCAGCAAATTGGTCTGCATGGCTGTCATCCCAGAAGGAAGCCCCTTCTAAAGATGATGCACAAGAAAGCCCGCAAACAGTTTGTTGAAGACAACATACTAAGGACATGGATTCTTGGAACCATGTCCTGTGGTCTGATAAGACAAAGATTAACTTATTTGGTTCAGATGGTATCAAGCGTGTGTTGCAGCAACCAGCTGAAGAGTACAAAGACAAGTGTGTCTTGCCTACAGTCAAGCATGGTGGTGGGAGTGTCAATGTCTGGGGCTGCATGAGTGCTGCCGGCACTGGGGAGCTACAGATCATTGAGGGAAACATGAATGCCAACATGTACTGTGCCATACTGAAGCAGAGCATGATCCCCTCCCTGCAGAGACTGGGCCGCAGGGCAATATTCCAACATGATAACGACCCCAAAACACCTCCAATACGACTACTGCCTTGCTAAAGAAGCTGAGGGTAAAGGTGATGGACTGGCCAAGCATGTCTCCAGACCAAAACCGTATTGAGCATCTGTGGGGCATCCTCAAACGAAAGGCGGAGGAGTGCAAGATCTCTAACATCCACCAGCTCCATGATGTTGTCATGAAGGAGTGGAAGAGGACTGCCCAAGAGGGTTAAGCCAGTGCTGGATAATAATGGTGGCCACACAAAATATTGACACTTTGGGCTCAATTTGGACAATTTCACTTGCCAGCGGTTTAGAAAATAATGGCTGTGTGTTATTTTGAGGAGACAGCAACTTTGCACTGTTATACAAGCTGTACATTCACTACTTTACATTGTAGCAAAGTTTAATTTCTTCAGTGTTGTCAAATGAAGAGATAGAATAAAATATTTACAAAAATGTGAGGGGTGTACTCACTTTTGTGAGATACTGTATATTCCAATTATATTGGGCGCAATGGGCAATTTAGACCACAGATGGCGCCATTAGTCTTATATCTCCTTTTCATTCTCTGAACTCTGACATCACAGCTAAATAATGGACATCGTGGTAGAGGAAGCATCAAGTGCATTTTATTTTATTTTATATGGTATATGCTTCAATGGGTGTACTTATTTTTTAATTTATGTGGAAGTATCACTGGAGGGTTGCGTTTTTACATGTTAATCAGCGATTCCCCCATGGGGGCCATTTTTCTGTAGCCCCTTCGCATTGTCATTAAGGCTCAGGAGCCATTCTTTTGTGGTCACCTATCTTACTCTATTAGTGGCATCTTAGCCCAGCTGTGGATGGGCGGAAAATTGACATTATTCCTCCAGATGAAGCCACGTGGGGTGGTGAAACATGTAGAGGTCCAGCCTACCAGTGACAAGGGAGCTCCATTCGGTGATACTTTTTTGATCGTTTACTGGGTTATATGCTGTTTTCTATTTTAATAAATGTGAGTGCATTTTAAGGAGGGGCTGTGTGGTCTATTATCTCAGCTTATAGTCAGACATACTGCACTAATGGAGGTGTGTTTTTTATGTTTACATGCAACCGGTGGATCACTGGGAACCTAAACAGCAACCTTAAAGGGGAAGAAGCTGAGGGGGCGTGGCCTGGCACGGACGGCGACGGATGCATTGTGGAGGAGCTCCTGGATCCCCCAACTAAATCCGGAGAATCCTGGGAAACAATCCGCAAATCAGAGGTACAACCACCCCAGTCTCTCTCCCCACATTCCCCAATCCAGCCCGGGGCCAGTCTGAGGCGGCAGAGGCGACCGGGCCGCCACGATTTCGGCCCTTTTACACAAGCCATCCGTCCTTCCCACCCCACAAAACACCCCATCCTCTAGTCATCCGGATAAGGGGTGCCCCGATCTGCAGGTCCTTGGACTTGATCCCCATTCCAGACCACAAGACTCAAAATCGGGACCGCAGCCCCTACACAAGAACAGGAATCTGTTGCGGCCTAGTTTAGACATCTTGCTACTATCACAACAAGCAGCCTTAACCCCCTTCTTGCTAAATAATTTGGGCTAAATCCATACTGGCCCCTGCACCGCAATGATAGTACCTTCAACAACAGGGGCCTTATTGTCCACAAACAGTCTAAGCATCATATGTGCAAGATTGGCTTTCAGAAACATACTTACAGAGGGTTCAACCCACAGCCACAACCCTTGCCTGTACAGCCTATGGAGCGTTACCTGCTAAAGTCACAATCCCCAGCCTTAAGTTATACGGCAGAACCCCTGGACCCCGCCGAAATTCCTGCAACAGCGGAAGGCATGTCCCAGTCTGACCGCATGCCTCAGCCCTCTAAAACTGCTGCAATGGTTACAGTAGCAGTTCTGGACTTGAAGCTATAGGCTCTATTACAAGACCTGACTCATAATATTGCTAAAGAAGTGAGGAAGATTGCTCAGGAACTCAGGGGAGAGAGTGACAAACTGGGAGAATGTACTGACACTCTGGAAAATACATTTTATGAAATAGTTTAATATGTACATGTATTGGAGGAAGACAATGCCTCTCTGAAACACACAGTCTCACAGCTCCAGCTTCAGCAAGAAGACTTGGAAAACAGAGAACGTCGACAAAATCTGAGAATCCACGGGGTCCCCGAAAAGGTCAGCGACAAAGAAATACGCCCTTATCTTCTGGGGCTATTCGTCACCTTAGCTCCTCATATCCTGGACATAGACTGGCGACTGGATAGGGCTCATAGATCTTTGGCACATAAACCACCCCCTAATTCCAATCCGAGGAACATAATTGTACGTTTCCACTTTAATGAACGCACATAGGCCCTAACTATGGCTACACTCAACAAACCACGCATAGACTACCAAGGCAGCAAAATTCAAATATTCAGCGACCTTTCGCCCATAACCCTAGCAAAAAGACGCAACCTTCGCCCTATTACTACACATCTGCAAAATCACCAGCTGGCCCACCGCTGGGGATTCCCCTTTCGCTTATCGGTCTCCAAAGACGGAGTTCAATATTCCATCAGAGATTTCCACGAAAGCAAATCTTTCATGCGCAACTTGGGGCTTCCATCTATCCCTGAGGAAGAGCTTCAACTACCCCCCTTAAATACAAGATCTCTTCTAACACCTGCTAAGATTTGGACACCAGTGCGCCAGAGGTCACAGAGAGCTTCTTCAACTCCCCAACGGCCTATTCCTCCAAGACCCCCCACTTGAAACTCGGAATCCTTGGGAAAGCCCTCCTGATTTCCGCAGACGGCTGAGGTTTGATTTGTCTGTGACCTAGGTCCCAGTTCTGAGAAACCAACACTCTCTTCATACTCTTCATACAACAGAGCAATTTATCACTGTTAGGTTTGATTTCTCATTTTTATTTTTCAGAAGAGACGGGACCACCCTTACCACTTTTGTGGTTGCAGTTCTTGGTCTGATTATACGTCAGGCCACGCACCCCTTGATATTCCGGGGTGGCTGCCCTGAAACCCTGAGGATTTTTTTCCCTCAGGCCTATCACAAATTTTCTTTTTTGTGTTGTTGTTTTACAATGTTTCATGCTCTAACCTTCCTTTTGTTTTTGGTCACAGGTTCTCTTTCAAATGTTCTATCTTTGTTTTACAGAGACAGTACACAAAAAAATTACTGGTCACACCCTTACCAAATTTATTTCAGCCTTTTTTTATGTTGTATGCACTGAGTTTTTCTCTATATTCACTCTATACAAAGATACCGCTACCACTGTTTAAATTCACTATACTATGGCTTTAAAATTCTGTTCTTGTAATGTAAATGGCTTAAATTCCATACAAAAATGCTGGTTGGCTCTGATGGAGTTCAGATCCTCAGGAGCAGACGTGATCATGGTTTAGGAGACCCACTTTAAATCCGGCAGCTCTTTCAAATTCGCTTCAAAACATTTTCCCACAACCTTTGTAGCTTCTGACCCTTCCGGGAAAGCTGGAGTTGAAATCTTAATCAAACGCTCCAGCAATATTCATTTAACGTCCTCACTCCTGGACCCCCAGGGTCGATTTATCCTCCTGAACTGTGCACAAGCTCACACAACCGTTACTTTAGCAAATATCTATGCTCCTAACTCAGGTCAAATAGGTTTCCTCATGGAGGTTTTTGAAAAATTGCAATCTCATTCTCAACCCTTTGATTATAGGAGGAGATTTCAATTTAAGTATGTCACCAAGTAGGGACAGATATGCACTTTTCAATCTACCCCTCCAGCACGAGCTCAGAAATTGTCAGCACCATTTCCCAAGTTGGTCAGACCCCACAATCTCTATGACACATGGAGAGTACGTCACCCTACCCACAATCAATATACGTTCTATTCCCCCCCACATAAACTATATTGCAGATTAGACCATTTCTTTGTCATGGTACCAGTGCTTCCCAACGTAATCTCTTCAGAGATAAACCCCATTACGTGGTCCGACCACACACCTATCACCATTGACCTTAACCTATCGACTTCCAAACCTAGAACATGTCACTTGCGCTTAAATTAATCCCTCTTACGGGCACTAGACATTAAAAGGGAATTACAAGAGAAGCTACTAGGGTTTTTCCAAACAAATGAAGGCTCAGTTACAGAGGTCTCCACTCTATGGGAAGCTCACAAAGCTTTCCTCAGGGGAGAATGTATTTCAACAGGCTCTCATTTAAAACAAGACTCTAACAGGTTGAAAACAGAACTCCTGATCCAATTATGCACTGCTGAAAAGGAACTACTTCAAACCCCCACTATAGAACGCCTGAGAAAGGTGGTAGCGATGCGCAACCGTGTCAAAACACTGGATATGAACAACATTTCTAAATCACTATTATGGTCTAGGCAAAGGTGTTATGAATTTGCTAATAAACCTCATAGGATGCTTGTCAATCTGCTTAAACCACGACCGCATATATGTTGATTCCTGATCACCTAGTTCAGCCCGACGGTACCCCTACCTATTGCCCTTAAACTATGTCTCAGGTCTTTGGCACCTATTACAAAAACTGATACAATTGCCTCAGTAGTGGCCCTAACTCCAAAAAGAGAGATTTGACTCCTTCTTCAACTCCTTACAGCTCCCTAGAATAACTCCCAAGCAATGCTCTCAGATTAATGCATCCATCACACATGATGAATTAGTAGATGTAATAAATCATCTTCCATCACATAAAGCCCCAGGCCCCGACGGACTCCCGTATTCTTACTACAAGACATTTCTCCCAGTTCTAGCCCCACATCTGCTGAAACGTTTTGCATCCCTACAAGAAGGTACCATTCCACACAACCAATTTCTTAACGCATCTATAACAGTAATACCGAAACCAGGTAAAGACCCAACCTCCCCTGACAATTATCGGCCGATAGCCCCTTTAAACTCAGATTATAAAATATTTACAAAAATATTAGCTAATAGACTGTCTCTACTATTACCAAACTTGATACATAAAGATCAAGTTGGATTTGTGCCAGCTAGACATGCCGGGGATAACACAAGAAGGATAATAGAATAGACCTTATAGATCTCCTGACCAAGACCAAACATCCTGCTATTGTCCTGAGTTTAGACGCCCAAAAGGCCTTTGATCACCTAAGCTGGCCATTTATGTTTGCAGTCCTCCATCAATACGGTTTTTCAGATTCCTTTATCCAGGCTCTACGGGCCTTATATTCAAAACCCACCTCTCAAGTACAGTTGTCCTCTTATAGGTCCCAGTCGTTTTCCCTGAGCAACGGTACCAGGCAGGGCTGCCCCCTGTCACCCCTGCTTTTTATCTTTAGCCTGGAGCCTCTGGCATTAGCTATCAGATCCCAGACATTCAGGGGGTGCAGCTGCGACAGAAGGAATATAAATGATCTCTAATTGCCAATGATATTTTATTGACCCTAACCCATCCCCATACATCCCTCCCCTCCTTACATAGAATCCTGACATCCTTTAGCTCCATCTCTGGTTTCCAGATTAAGACAGAAGCCCTACCCATCAATATGTCACCGACTAACCTCCTTACAGACGAAATTCATTTACCAATGACGCACCCATTCACTTAAATACTTAGGTATAAATCTTACCCCTTCCTACCATACACTGTTCCAGGCCAACTTCCCACCCCTATTTACTGTAATTGACCGCTTACTAAACCAATGGTCTGCTCTGCCACTCTCTCTCCTTGGAAGAATCAATGTTCTTAAGATGTCAATCCTCCCTAAATTGTTGTACCTGTTTGAAACTCTCCATGTGTCAGTTCCACTGACACAGTTGAAAACACTCCAAAGGAGGTGGATGCTCTTTATATGGAACAATAATTCTCATCGTGAGAATTAGGCTCAGTGGTTATGGCCCTAAAACAGAGAGCAGGGCTGGGAGGACCAGACTTAATCAAATATTATTACGCTTCACACTTACGTGCACTAACCTCCTGGACTTCCAGAATGGCTCCAAACAGGTGGGTCGAAATATATAAATGAGCATTACTGTACCTATACACCCATGCTACTTGCTTTGGCCCTCCCCAGGTAAATATATGCCCCAATTAAAATCACTTTGCCTGGGACCCATGCTCTTTACCTTATCCATTTTGAAAAAATGCTCAGAGAAATTCTCCCTTTCTTCCCCTTGCCCCCCTATTATGAACATACTCTTTAATCCAGATAGCCTATTCTATGAGCGTATGCTACCTTTGACCAAAGCTGGGATATTCCAATTACGTCATATTGTAAACCCTGTGACATACTAAATCTTGTCCTTTTCAGACCTACAATCCAAGCATAAGATTCCAGACACACTCCTTTATTTCTATTTGCAAATTAAACATTTTTTTCTCCAAAATATCTGCATCCCTTTCTCTGGAGAGACCCACCGATTTTGAATTATTATGTGCTAAGGGCCCATATGAACCCCGGCAGATCTCGTCTATATATAAAATACTTCACAAAAACATCCCACTGACTGATACCAGTCATAAATACATGAGGAAATGGGCAAATATATTGAGCTGACCTATTTCGCTAGTGGCCTGGGGGAAAATATGGGAGTCGACATCTAAAGTCTCCAGATGTGTAATACAGAAAGAAACGGCGGTAAAAAGCCTTTTCTTTTGGTATAGGACCCCAGACATTCTGCACGCCCGACATCCAGAGACTTCCAGTCAATGCTGGAGATGCAATAAAGCTGTAGGTACCCACTTGCACATTTTTTGGGACTGCCCCTCCATACAGCCATTTTGGATTCAGATCCAAGATGTGCTACAAACACTATTCAACACCCCTATTCCACTAAATCCCCTACACTACCTGCTAGGACTCCCAATAGCAGTTATGCCAAAAGCAGCAAAGAAATGAGCATCCTATATCCTATTGACAGCAAGCAGAGTCATCCCTAGATGTTGGCTTTCTACCCCCCCCCCCGACCTTCGTACAATTCCTTTTTACCTTGGCAGATATACGAAGGATGGAACATATGACTGCAAAAGTAGATGACTCGGTGCCAAATTTCTATAAAGTCTGGAAGGTGTTGGACGTTTCCCAATATTCTTTGGAGTCACTTCTCACACCATCTTAGACAAAACATTATTGATATAAAGAAATCTATATTGACTTGATTGACACCTTTCATGGTCTCTGGTGCTGACCCATGTTCAAAGATCCTCACTCTCTTCTCGATCATATTGTCTCTGTTATTACCATTTTTAATACAAAGTCAACTATGTTATATTTTCTTTTGCATGTTAGTTTTCGGTATATTAATTTGCAGAACTGAGAAAAACCCTTAACTCTGACATTTACATATACCGGTCTTTTTACTTAACTCCTTTCTCTGTTTTGTTATCTTTCTATAAAGATGTTGTACTGTCTTTGTCATATGGATAACTCTTGATTTTCTGTATTGTACAACTTTCAAAATACAATTTTTTTTAAAAAGGGAGAAGAAGCCTGGACAACACTCTGCCTTATTATGCATGAGCAGGCCCTTTAGGGCGATTGTCTGAGGTCCAGCTGGTGGAGGGCACTTGTGTTCCCACTGTAAGCCATGTTGACTTGGTTATCACGTATCTAACACAACCATTTAAAGCAAAACTCCGGGATTTAAAAAAAAAACAAAAACATTAGTACACCTCCCTACACTAAACAGTTATTACATTTGGAAATTTCTTACCATTGAAGAGATATGTCCAATTTAATTTACAGGAAGTGGTCTCTTTCGTTTAAATGATGCACCATGTATTTAGCTAGGCTGGCTCTGTTAGAGGGAAGAGGACATGATTAGAGTTGATCGAACCTCTGGAAGTCCCGGTTCGGCAGGTTCGGCCGAACTTTGGGACAAAGTCCGGGTTCGGGACCGGACTTGACCCGAACTTTGTCCCGGACCCCGAACCCCATTGAAATCAATGGGGACCCGAACTTTTAGGCACAAAAATGGCTGTAACAAAGTCCTGGCAAGTCCTAGAGGTCTGCAAAAGGAAGGAAAATGGGGGTAAAGGTCGGACAAGTGCCCTACAAAGAAATGGGGATAGGGAAATAACTTTTTAACCTAAAATCACATAAAAAAATCAAAAATGGAGGTGGATGTGGAGTTGAAGGTTGAGGAGGCGGTGAAAGTGGCGGTGGAGAAGGAGCCAACACTGTTTTTTTATTTTTGTGCAAGAAATGCACCGCTGGCCGAAAATTTAGCTTTTGGAATTTTTTTGTTTTTTTTAAACCAGCAATGTAGATGCACTTTTTAATTTTGTGCAAGAAACAATAATCTATCCCTTTAAGCAACAGCTGGAACCTCTCCATATAGAACTAGGAGATTATTTTAGAACAATAATGTGTCCCTTAAAGCAACAGCTGGAACCTTTCCCTATAGAACTTGGAGATGATTTTAGAAGAATAATCTTTCCCTTAAAGCAACAGACTCTACCTAGTCCAGTCAGATTGTTCTGTGCAGCAGGATGAGGTCTGCAATCTGTCCCTCAAAGCAGCAGTACTAGTATCTCTCCCTAGTCCACAATCAGATCCTTCAGTAATGCAGGATGAGATGTTCTATAATATCTGCAATCTGTCCCTCACAGAGCCAGCAGCATCCTCTCCCTAAACTATCCTGAGAGCATATGACATGCAGCACGGTGACTCCAGCCCCATATAGAGGCTGTGTCACATGGTGAACCGGCCAATCACAGCCATGCCATTAGTAGGCATGGCTTTGATGGCTTCTAAGGGCAAACCAGTGAAACACTTGTTTATTGGCTGCCCTTAGCAACTATTTAACATGTGGAATAAAATACCAGAACCCCGGACCCGAACCCAAACTTTTTTTGAAAAGTCCGGGTTCGGGTCCGGGTCCCGGACACCCCAAAGTTCGGTACGGACCCGAACTTTACAGTCCGGGTTCGCTCAACTCTATACATGATGCAATCACTCTTCTGTTTAGACTACATTTCCCATCAGGCTTTGCACATTTCAGTGAATGTGGGAGGTACACTAGGCCTGTACACGTAAATGTGAACAAGCCCCCTTCAACATGAATCAAAAAGAAAAAGAAAATTGTGATCTGTCGCACCCACTGCGACATTTCTCCATCCCTAAATTTGCATACAAGCAAGGAACAATTTGGTCATGGGACTTTGAATGAGAAATGCCACATAAGAACAAAAGTACAAACGTATAAAAAATTGTTATTTTATTCACATACTGTATAAAGATTAACATAATTTTGAACATGATGGTGAACATAATCATTCGCAAAGATCTGGCCATCAAAGGCCCTGGGAAGAGCTGACATAACACAATACAAGTAGAATAAAATTATCATGAATACAAAAACACATATGATGTAAAAAATATATACATGACCAGATACATGAAAATAGATGTAGAAGTCAGATGGTATGCGCATTGATGTAACTCTATGCATTTCGTGGCTTATAGCCACTCGTCAGGAGTGCAATGCTATGAATTATCGTGGCTGTAAGTATAAATAAGATGAGTTAATCAGACTCATAAGGAATGCAAAATAAGTACACCCATAATAGGGGAAATTGCTTCTACTTACATGTCAGCTCAAAACATTGATCTAGCGTGAAAGGAAGAGAAGGGGGAGCCATATCAGGGTCTGACCCGGGGCTGAGGCAAGGATTGATCCCGTCCCAACCAACATCTATTTTCATGTATCTGGTCATGTATATATTTTTTACATCATATGTGTTTTTGTATTCATGATAATTTTATTCTACTTGTATTGTGTTATGTCAGCTCTTCCCAGGGCCTTTGATGGCCAGATCTTTGCGAATGATTATGTTCACCATCATGTTCAAAATTATGTTAATCTTTATACAGTATGTGAATAAAATAACAATTTTTTATACGTTTGTACTTTTGTTCTTATGTGGCATTTCTCATTCAAAGTCCTTCAACATGAATCACACCCCTCATTTTGCAGCCAGGGCCACTAACCAGTGACACAGCATGTCTTCTCTCCTCTCCAGACACAGGAGATAAACATATTGCCCTTACTTTTTTTAATCATTACGGATCTGTACACACATCCCATAATGATATATGATACACATCCCATAATGATATATTATACACACTGTAATTGAGATATTTCTAGCAGCAATCAGTGCTGGTTTGGTGTATGAGAACATCCCTACCCACACCACAGAAAGAGTCGGGAAGTTTTACATCAGCATGTGCCACAAGTAAATGTCAGCATGAGAAAGACACAAAAAAGTGCAGCGCTAACTTACTAATCAATAACACAGTAATGGTGGAACCCTCTAATGTAAGGACATCTCAATAATCTTCAATATTACCACAATACCGGCATCTGTGATATGTAATGTCACACACAATACACATCACACTGAAAATAAGACATAAAGATGACTGCAAACTCTGCAGGGATGGTGGAAACCCCTCCTACAGATATTTGCCAGTGGACGGTGTCTACTGCTTATCAGTGCAGCCTCATCAGTGCCTACAAGTGCAGTTTATAAGTGCCCATAAGTGCGGTCTCCTCAGTGCCCATCAGTGCCACTGATCTGTGCCGTGCAGTCATACCAGTGCCTACCAATGACGCTTATCAGTGCCCATCAGTGCGGCCATACCAGTGCCCACCAGTGCTGCTGGTCAGTGCCCACCAGTGCACACCCAGTGTTGCTTATCAGTGTCCACCAGTGCCTCTTATCATTGCCCAGTGCCGCTTATCAGTGCCCACCAGGGCACAGTGCTGCTTGTCAGTGCCCCCTAGTGCTGCTTATCAGTGTCCACCAGTGCTGCTTATCATTGCCCATTGCTGCTTATCAGTGTCCACCAGTGCCCAACGCTGCTTATCAGTGCCCATTGCTGCTTATCAGTGCCCATTAGTGCGGTCATACCAGTGGCGCTCATCAGTGCCCAGAGCTGCTTATCAGTGCCCACCAGTGCCCAGTGCTGCTTATCAGTGCCCCCCAGTGCTGCTTATCAGTGCCTCTTATCAGTGACCACCAGTGCCGCTTATCAGTGCCTCTTATCATTGCCACTTATCAGTGCCCACCAGTGCTGCTTATCAGTGCCCATCAGTGCGGTCATACCAGTGCTGCTTATCAGTGCACATCAGTGCGGTCATACCAATGCCCATCAGTGCCCACCAGTGCCGCTTATCAGTGCCCAGTGCCGCTTATCAGTGCCCACCAGTGTCCAGTGCCACTTATCAGTGCCCACCAGTGCCCAGTGCCACTTATCAGTGCCCAC
Source organism: Glandirana rugosa (assembly GCA_018402905.1). Classification (NCBI taxonomy): domain Eukaryota; kingdom Metazoa; phylum Chordata; class Amphibia; order Anura; family Ranidae; genus Glandirana; species Glandirana rugosa. The sequence goes on from BLSH010207280.1 coordinate 515,289, forward strand.
CAGTGCCCAGTGTCACTTATCAGTGCCCACCAGTGCCCAGTGCTGCTTATCAGTGCTCACCAGTGCTGCTCATCAGTGCCCACCAGTGCTGCTTATCAATGTGGAGGAGGAGGAGGTGGAGAGAAAGGGAGCGATGTTTTCACATAGCAGACATGCCAGGCATACCAGGAATTCCTGGTATGCCTGGCATGTCTGCTATGTGAAAACACAGCTCACTTTTTCTCCTCCTATCCCTGCATTATGATAGACAGCACTGTGCAGCACTGTTCCAATGCGGGTATAGAAGAGAAAGAGCAATGTTTTGCCAGGCATGCCAGGAATCTCTGGCATAGCTGAGATCTCCGCTCTGTTGATGAGAGGGCAGGCGGGGGTGGTGCTGGCAGGGAGGAGGAGGAGAGGAAACCACCTCTATGGGCGGCACAAACCGGAGGCCACTACAGTGAGCAGGGCGGAAATACAAGAAAAACTACAAGTGGGCATGTCAGACCGCTGCTAGCAGTACAGGATGGAGAGGCTCCAGCGGTTGTGCAAACAGGATGTCACAGGGGAATAACATTTTTTCAGCAGGTTCAGCAGGCTATTGCAGAGAAACTACAGAGCTCAGCAGAAGATGGATGGCATAGTTGGTGAAGGTAGGAGATCAGCAACAAGGACATGGGAAAAGTTTTTCCCCGGAGTTCTGCTTTAACTCACCCTGTGTTTATACATATGTAAGATCTGACCCAGTGGGGTCTAACTTGGAGGTGAGAGTTCACTGCACCCGGTGAAGGGAGCACATGTGTCTATCACCTGTATGAATCTGCAGATTACTCAATTTACCATATGAGAAGCATTGCTCTATTTATCTTTCTTTTTGATGCTTTATGAACTGTTACACTTTGGGACTATTAATGATTACACTTTGGTACTAGCACTTTGTCACCGTTTTACTTTATTTTTTGTATATTTGTCAACACAATCATATTGTATGCTTTTGTTCACTGTTATTACATTATATATATTTTTTTCTGCTATTCTATTTATTAAGTTTTAGCAGCGCTTCCACAACTTTTATCTTTATTTGCTATTTCGTGTGAAACACTATAGGTGATAGCAGCAGCTCAATTTATTCATTTACACAATTTTAGTTTGATTGGCAGTGATATTACACTGACAGATGTTCTGTGCACTGGCACAGATGTGATGGGGGACAGACAGATGTTTTTGCACTGGTACAGATGTGATGGGGACAGACATATGTTTTGTGCACTGGTACAGATGTGATGGGACACTGACAGATGTTTGTGCACTGGTACAGATGTGATGGGGACAGACATATGTTTTGTGCACTGGTACAGATGTGATGGGACACTGCCATATGTTTTTTTGCACTGGCACAGATGTGATTGGGACAGACAGATGTTTTGTGCACTGGTACAGATGTGATATTACACTGACAGATGTTCTGTGCACTGGCACAGATGTGATGGGGGACAGACATATGTTTTCTGCACTGGTACAGATGTTATGGGACACTGACAGATGTTCTGTGCACTGGTACAGATGTGATGGGGACACTGACAGATATTTTGTGCACTGGTACAGATGTGATGGGACACTGACAGATGTTTTGGCACTGATACAGATGTTTATGGGGGCACTGATAAAGATGTGTATGGGGGCAGGGACAGTGGAGCTTGGTGTGCTGTGTGTGGTGATCTGTGATAGCTCTGTGTTTAAAATCATCCTTACACACACAGCTGTCACAGACCTTGCAGATTACCCCCCCCCCCACACCCACACTGAGCTCAGCAGGGAGAACTATCATGGATATATGTGTCTCTGTTTACACTGTGAAGGCTGTGATTGGACACAGCCGATCCTGTCTTGGCTGTGTCCTGTCATCACAGCATTGCGCTGCAGCATGGCCTTGGGGCCGTGCTGCAGGCATTCGTTCTGAGGGATGTTCCTGAACATCTGCTCAGAACAACGATAGGCCCAACCGGCTGTTTATGTACAGTGGCCAGGTGTGAAGGCGCAGGAATTGGGGTGGTCTGAGGGGTGAAAATATAGGAATTGTGACAGTTCTGAAGAGTGAAGGTGCAGGAATTGTGACAGTTCTGAAGAGTGAAGGTGCAGGAATTGTGACAGTTCTGAAGAGTGAAGGTGTAGGAATTGGGATGATCTGAGGTGTGAAGGTGCAGGAATTAGGGTGATCTGAGGTGTGAAGGTGCAGGACATGAATTTAAGTGAATTGTAAACCTTGTATAATCCTCTACTTTAAAGGGCTTCCACAGGAGTCATATCAATCTGGACTCAAAAAAGGGGTTTTTAAAATCCTTTATTAGACAAAATATATGCAACCAACTGCTTAAGGCTGCTTTCACAATGGGGCGGCGGGTCCGTTAGCGATAAATCGCAGATAGTTTTAGAAGAGCTTTACCGTTGTTTAAGTAGAGCTTTTCGGCCCCTAGTTGGGCGCTTTTAACCCCCAAGAAGGGATTAAGAAAGGGTTAAAAGTGCCTGTGTCTGCTTTTCAGAAGTTTCAGAAGCGCTGTCCATTCATTCCAATGGGCAGGGGCGGTGGAGGAGCGGTGTATACAGCGCTCCCGCACCACCCCAAAGATGCTGCTTGCAGGACTTTTTTCTCTGTCCCGCAAGTTCACTGCCCCAGTGTGAAAGCACTTGGGCTTTCACACTGGGGAGGCATGAGAGACAGTTTTCAGGCGCTTTAAATGTGCTATTTTTAGTGGGGGGGGGGGGGGGGGGGGGGGGGGGGGGGGGGGGGGGGGGGGGGGGGGGGGGGGGGGGGGGGGGGGGGGGGGGGGGGGGGGGGGG
>BLSH010207307.1:54512-64798 GCA_018402905.1 Glandirana rugosa
ACTAATACGATGACAAGGTAATTTCCCATTTAATACGTGCTTCCTTATATCGACATCTAAAGACAGTGTAACTAGTCTACGCTGTCTTTCGAATGTCTAGTAATAGGAATGTATTTTCCGTTATGGAAGGTATCGCGTTCATTTAGCGGCGGTTCGTCTAGTTAGACATGTATTATCAGTGTCGGTTTAACGATATTCTCTGTGTACAGCGAATATGGCTTTAACCGATATTGAGGAAAGGCCATTTACAATGGAAACCTTCCATTATTTGAGAACTACACGCTACCCTATCATCCCGGCCGGCAGGCTCCCTGCGCGGTTAACGCTGGAGCAAACGCCGGTCCGGATCTTTGAGGTGCAATGCACGTTCTGTGGCGTGGGTATATTACCGTCAATCGGGGGGCCCCTGTATTATGTACAGATTGATCTGCTTGGCGGCGATTTACTTGCGCTATGGAAGGTATTGCCTTTTATGTAAGGATAATGATCTGTAAGCTTTCTGTCGCATCTGATCAATGTGACAGAAATCTACAGCTATATTCCTTCGTGCATAATTTACCCTTTAATGGAACAGTAGCATAATCACTATGGAGTATAGTTCATAGAGCTGTATTTGATAGTGGTTCATTGTAATGGCAGGTTTGGCATGGAGACAGCTGTTTCTCATACGGGCCGACCAACCCCCATGCATGCAGGCCTCTCCTATTGTATAGTTTGAATATAAACAAGTGTGTCATTGGTTGGTGTTTTGTATTGAGCTCATGTCATGTGACTGTGCCTTGGAGGCTGATTGTGAAGCCATCAAGTCTTATTGTTATCCATGTTTGAGCAGTATAAATAAAACCTGAGAGCCCAGCTCACGAGGGCAAAAAACCCCAGTGAGTTGCGATGTGAGAAAAGCAATCTGTGTCTGTGTCTGCTTTAACACGAGTGCACTCAAATGCATTATGCAAAAGAGCTGAAAAGTGCGCTTATTAGCACAGGCAAAATATAATGCATACAAGGTATTTTAATTGCCCTTACAAAGTTAAACTAACAGGTCTGTAGTTACTTGGTAAAGACTTTGATCCCTTTTTAAATATGCGCACCACATTGGCCCTACGCCAACCCAGTGGTACTATTCCAGTCATTAACGAGTCCCTAAAAATGAGATACAATGGCTTTGAAATAACAGAGCTCAATTCCTTTAGGATCCGTGGATGGATGTCATCCGGTCCAGGTGCTTTATCTACCTTTATTCTGTGTAAATACTTCTGGACCATTTCCCTTTTGAGCCATTGTGGATCATTTGGGGCTGTGTCACTACCACCCCCGATGTGGGCATGAGCTCCCCCATGCTCCTTTGTATACACAGAGCTGAAGAAAGTAAAAGTTTGCCTTCTCTTTGTCCCCAGTCACGCACTCTAGATTATTTTGTAATGGGCCTACATGCTCAGACCTGACCTTTTTACTATTAAATATATTGTGACGGAAAAAGGGGATTTTATTAAAACTTACCGTAAAATCCTTTTCTCTGAGTTCACTGACAAACGCAGCTCTCCATTGACATGTGGGTTATATGCAGATCCTATTAGGAGTTAACTAGGCAAAGAAGAAAGCAAGCTGGCCCCTCCCAGGGGGCGGTCCTCTCTTCCCATATAATCCCCCTACTCTGCTCAGTACATCAATTCGTAACAAGCCGTACCGAAAAAAACGCCGAGGGGCGGGTGCTGCGTCTGTCAGTGAACTCAGAGAAAAGGATTTTATGGTAAGTTTTAATAAAATCCCTTTTTCTCCTACATTCACTGACAGACGCAGCTCTCCATTGACATGTGGGGATGTCCCAAAGCTGTGTCATTAAGAGGAGTGGGCAAACGACAACAACTGTACCCGACAGAACCTCTGAAGAGGCGCCAGACGCGCCTACACCGCTGCCTGTAAAACTTAACGGCCAAAAGCAGCATCCGATGATGCAGACACATCAACTTTATAAAACTTAGTAAACGTGTGCACTGAGGCCCAAACAGCCGCCTTGCACACCTGTGACACCGAGGCCTGGTGTCGAAAAGCCCAGGAAGTGCTAACAGCCCTGGTAGAATGAGCCGTGACTGGAAAAGGAGGCACTTTGCCCTGAACAGAATACGCATGAGTCATGGTCTGCCTGATCCAACGAGAGACAGTAGCCGACGAGGCCGCCAAACCTTTGCGCGGACCATCTGTCAGAACAAACAACACGTCAGCCCTCTGAAAAGAGTCTGTAGCCGCCAAATACACCCGCAAAACCCGTACGACATCCAAGGAATGTAACTCAATCTCCTTAGGATGTGAAGGGTGCGGACACAACGAAGGAAGAACAATATCTTCGTTAATATGAAAAGAAGAAACCACCTTCGGTAAAAAAGAAGGGGACGGGCGCAAGACCGCCTTGTCCCTGTGCAGGACCAAATAAGGAGACCTGCAGGACAACGCAGCCAACTCATACACCCGCCTAGCGGATGTAATGGCCACCAAGAAAGCCACTTTCTGTGACAACAATTGTAAGGGAATATCCCTGATCTTCTCATATGGTGGCTTTTGAAGTACTGAAAGCACCAAATTCAAATCCCATGGTGCCATAGGTGACCGCACCTGAGGAACCACATGGCGTACACCTTGTACAAAAGTACGAATCAAGAAAAGCGACGCCAAAGGGCGTTGGAAAAGAATCGCCAAGGCCGATATCTGGCCCTTGAGAGTACTCAAGGCAGGACCCTGGACACCACATAGGAGCGAGGGTTCCAACCCCCCGCCTTACACCAGGCAATATAGGCCTTCCAGGTGCGATGATAAATTTTGCGTGAAGTACACTTGCGCGCCTTCAGCATGGTAGGGATCACTGAGTCATCGACACCCCTGTCCCTCAGCACCTGGGATTCAATAGCCAGGCCGTCAAAGCCAGAGAGTGTAAAGCAGGGTGCAATATGGGACCCTGAGACAGCAGATCGTCTTGCAGCGGGAGACGCCAGGGGGTGTCTGCCACCATTCTTACTACATCGGCGTATCACGGACGCCGAGGCCCGTCCGGAGCCACCAGTATCATCGGAATTCCCTCCGCTTCCACCCTGTGCAGTAGGCGGGGGAGAAGTTTGATGGGAGGATAGGCATACAGAAGACGATACCGACCCGAAGGTGCCACGAGTGCGTCTGTGGCCACTGCCAAAGGGTCTCTTGTCCTGCACACAAAGGACTTCACTTTGTGGTTGAACTGTGACGCCATGAGGTCCACGTCTGGAAATCTGGCTGAACACTTCTGAATGGAGGGACCATTCCCCCTGATCCAGCGTCTGGCGACTGAGGAAGTCCGCCTGCCAATTTTCTACACCTGGAATGTAGATGGCGCAGATTGCCGGAACGTGTAGTTCTGCCCAACGCAGAATGAGAGCTGCCTCCACAGCCGCTGCCGCACTTCTCGTTCCGCCCTGATGGTTCACATACGCCACCGCTGTGGCATTGTCCGACTGAAACCGAATCGGGAGCCCTTGTAGCCTCGCCGTCCAGCGGGATAGACAGAGTCTGATTGCTCTTAGCTCCAGCACATTGATCGGAAGGCGAGACTACTGCACCGACCAACGACCCTGGGTCAAGAGAGATCCCAGGACGCCCCCCCAGCCCGACAGGTTGGCGTCCGTCGTGACCATTGACCATGTCAGGGGAAGAAACGATTTTCCCCTCGTCAAAGCTGGTGCCCGAAGCCACCAGGCCAAGGAAACCCTGGTCTGACGATTCAAGGTGACCAACTGGTCCAGAGACATTGGGGATCTGTCCCACCGAGACAGAATTGCTCGCTGAAATAGTCGAGTGTGGCTCTGAGCGTAAGGTACCGCCTCGAAAGCTGACACCATGAGCCCCAGCACCCGCATACAGAACCGTAATGATGACTGCCGGCGAGACAGTAAGGTTCGCACTGCTGATTGCAGGGACTGCAGTTTGGCTGGGGGTAAGAACACCTTTGTCTGCTCCGTGTCCAGAATCAGACCCAGATATTCCAGGCGACAGGACGGGGTCAATGAAGACTTCTGCAGGTTGATCAGCCAACCGAAGTCCCTTAACGAGGCCATGGTGATGGACACACTCTCCTCCAGGGCAGAGGCAGACTTCGCTCTCAGAAGCAAGTCGTCTAAGTAAGCTACCACTGCGATGGGGCCACCAAACAAATTGGTAATGGATATCTCCCACCGCAAAGCGCAGAAAGAGCTGGTGTCGGAGACAAATGGGAACATGGAGATACATGTCCCTGATGCCCAGGGACGCTAGGAAGTCCCCCTGATGCAGGGCGGCCACGACCGAGCGGACCGATTCCATCCGGAATTTTTGCGCTTTCACATAAAAGTTTAGCGCCTTCAGGGCCAACACTGGCCTTACCCCCCTCTTTTTTGGGGACCACAAATAGGTTTGAGTAGAAACTGTGAAATCTCTCTGGCTGAAGCACCGACACGATCACCCCCTGGTCTGACGTGGATGCGGGAGTCTTAAGTTTGATGGGAAGAACCTGTCTGGGGGTAGAGTGCTGAACTCTATCCTGTACTCGGAGGACACCACTTCCTGCACCCACCGGTCAGAAATGCGGACAGTCCACCTGTCTGCGAACCCCAGAAGACGTCCCCCCACTCGATCGTCGGGTGGGGGCAACCCATCATGCAGAGGAGGGCTTATCCTCTGCCTTTTCGTTCTTGCGTTGCCAGGGTCTTTTATCGGCCCCTGCAGCAGCCTTGCCGGCTCGCGGGCCCTTGCCCGCTGTGCCAGTGGCACGAAAAAACCTCTTCTGACCCGAAGAGACGGGTCCCTTCTTGCGGCGAAATTCTCGCCTCATGGGCTTCGGAAGAAAGGTACTCTTCCCGCCCGTGAAATCCTTAATGATCTCGTCCAACTGGGGCCCAAATAGACGGCCACCCTGAAAGGGGAGGTCCGCTAAACCTTTTTTGGAAGCGTAGTCACCCGACCACGAACGCAACCAGAGGACCCGTCTGATCATGACTGCAAAAACAGACATTTTGGACAACATAGGGAGCAGGTCTAGGGCTGCATCACACAGGTATTTTATACCATGAAACACATGATCTGCTTTCTGCGACGCTTCAAGCGTACTGCCGCAGTCCAGATCATTCTGCAGCTCCTCCGTGCATTCAGACAGATATTGCGCCACCATGGCAGACGCCAGGGCCGGTCGCAAGGCCGAACCAGCCAAAATGAAAAGTGCCTTAGACACTGCCTCCGTCCTCCTATCAGCAGGATCCTTAAATGACGGCGACTCCGCCAGGGGAATAGTCGCCGCCTTGTTCAGTCGTGCCACCGGTGGGTCCACCTGAAGAGCAAAGGGGTGGGGGGCGCTTTTTAGGGGCCCCTGCTCGGCCCCCCCTGGGAAAAAATTCCCCAAATACCGCCTGCAGCTGTTCTAGGGACACCAGGGATCCCAACGCAGGCTGCGCTGCATCCAAGTCCTCTTCAGAGGGCCCCGCAAGGTCATCTGCCATCGCACCCACAGTGAAAACAACCACTAGCGGCACCCCCACACTGTAAACACACCACCGCCCCTCAGAACGCCAGGGAGACCCAGGAGGACTGCACCCACCGCCACCAGCACCCCCAGGAAGCCAGTTATACTTGCTGTCTTTGCCACCAAGCAATGTCCTGTGGACTGACAGAGAGCTTGCGCCGTCAGCAGCCAGCAACACTGTCCCAGCAAAGTGAAAGGAAAAATGGCAGCAGCGCGTTTTTCACAGCATGCAGGGACTCCAATATGGCAGCCGAGGACATCCACGAGAGGCCAAAGGGCTGCTGAACACCGAAGCTCCGGCAAAATGGCTGCCACAGCATGGTATTGAAAATCCCAGGGAAAATGGCAGTGGCTACGGCAAAATGGCGGCGGATCGCCGCATGGCGGCCTAGGCGGTCTGCACATAGTGCTAGCGGGGTGCGGAGCGGGGGGTGGAAGGGACGAAATGACCCAGGAGAGCCCCAGCGACCCGCCTCTACCGGTGGCTAACGCATGGCAGAATGCCAAAATCGCCCTGCGGCCCCCCCAGCGCTCCCTAGGGGGGCAGAGGGGGGGCTCACTCACCACTCCTGACGGGCGCAGCGGGTAGCCACCCGGTCGCAGACTTTTCTCCCCAGCTGGGGAGGGATGCTGCTGGCCACAAGCCCCTGGACAGGATCACATCCGTACACTGGGCACAAGTGGGGATCACCCACTGGCCGCGCGCACGGAACGGGCACGATGCAGCGAGACCCACTAATATTCTGGGACTGGCTCACATCGGTTGGCCATGCTGGGGAAAGTACAGGATTTTTCAGGAACCCTCAATGCCCCAGCTGGCTTCTTGATAGTAGTCTTCATTAGCTTAAGAAAAAATAAAAAAGCGGTAGCAAAAATTCTAACCGCAGGTCCCATAAGGGAGCCAGGTCAACTCCTTGCACTAGGCACTGATGTACTGAGCAGAGTAGGGGGATTATATGGGAAGAGAGGACAGCCCCCTGGGACCAGCTTGCTTTCTTCTTTGCCTAGTTAACTCCTAATAGGATCTGCATATAACCCACATGTCAATGGAGAGCTGCGTCTGTCAGCAAACGCAGGAGAAAAGGAAGCTATCAAATTTTGTATCGGATTTGGATCCAGGAATAATGACATCCAAAACTGATTCAGTTCCAACCAAAATGTCTAGGGGAGGATAGTATAGAAAGCTCAACCCAAAACGGAGAATGATCCAAAATATTTCTGGGTTCATACTGAGAAGAGGCCAGGAGTGGGAAAAGCAGACTATTGCCCATTGTAGCAGAGTAACATGAGAACATTTTAGTATTCCACACATCTGTCAGTCCAGGCTCCTCCAATAAACTAGCAAAAGGAGTGGGTCCACCATTTGAGGAGGGAGTTTGGGTGGAATAGGGCAATTTATCCCAAGTAGGGTCTAGTAAATTACTATAATCCCCAACTGCTAATAGCGGAATATTCGGGAACCAGGCCATTAATCCCACCAGTGTTTTACGGATCTCTGCTGAGAAGGGTGGAAGGATGTACGCACCCGCTAATATACATGTCAACCCAGAAATTGAACAGAATACAAAAACATATCTTCCATCAGGATCAATAACTTTTAGATTGCATGAGAAATGAGTTCCTTGGCGAATAAAAGCACTCACTCCCCTGGAGTAAGAAGAGTAGGTGGAGTGGTACTGATGACTAAACAAGCATGTAGAGAACCATGGTGACAGTGTAGCTGGTAAATGAGTCTCTTGAAGACAGGTAATGTCAGCATGTAATGCTTAGATATTTCTAAAGACTGCCAGACATTTCACCGGGTTATTGGGTCCTCAAACATTCCAGGACAATATATGTATTGTAGTAGTCATAATGGAAAGAATAAGCAATGGGGAAAGTTTGTGTCAAAAGAAGCAGTCCATAGAGCCCACTAAAGAACTGTACCAGCATCTCCTGTCCCTCCTCAAAGAAGGACCCTGGCATGAAGTGTATCTCAGGAAAAGGAGGCATGTTCAGGTGTATTTTGGCAGAATAGCTCAGTCCCAAGAGGCATTCACAAAAAGAAGAGTCCAGTAAATTGAACTGGGGGAAAGGGGGAAAACATTGGAAGCTTGAAGAGACACAGAGCTTTACTGCAGCTGGTTGCCAGTAGCAAAGACCACTCAACGAAAATGATCTGGATGCCGCCTGTTCACATAACACAAAGTGGGTTGTAGAAGTTAAAGTTGTTGTATGCCAGTTTCACAGAGAACATGGGTGAAAAAGAATCTTTGCCAAAAGTAGTCAGTAACCAGTTCTCAATAAAGGCTACTGGATGTTTTCCCTCGGCCCGCTCAGGTATACCAATGGCATGAACATTATTGCGCCTCAGTCTATTTTCCAAAGGTGAGCGAGCAGCGTGCTGGGCAGTGAGGAACACATTGGGGTTTATTTACTAAAGGCAAATCTAGTGTGCACTGCAAGTGCAGTCGCTTTAGATCTGAGGGGGACATGCAAGGAAAATAAAAAAACTGCATTTTTGCTTGCACATGATTGGATGATAGAAATCAGCAGAGCTTCCCCTCAGATCTACAGTGACTGCACTTCCATCATTGTATTTTCTATGCTTCAGTTTGTGAAATAATAGGAGTCTCTATACAGACTCCTATTCATTCATGTACAGACCAGCTCAGGCTGCAGAGAAAAAAGGGATTTTATTAAGAACTTACCGTAAAATCCTTTTTCTCTGAGTTCACCGGCAGACGCAGCCCTTCATTGGCAAGTGGGGATGTCCGAAAGCAGTGTCATTCAAGAGGGGTGGGCAAACAATAACTGTACCCAACAGAATCCTCTCAGGAGGCGCCAGCCGCGCCTACACCGCCACCTGTAAAAACTTTACAGCCAAAAGCAGCATCCGCGGATGCTGACACATCAACTTTGTACAAGTTAACAAAAGTGTGCACCAAGGCCCAAGTAGCCGCCTTGCACACCTGGGATACCGAAGCCAGGTGTCCAAAAACCCAGGAAGTGCTAACTGCCCTGGTGGAATGAGCCGTGACTGGAAAAGGGGGTACTTTGCCCCGAACAGTATACGCATGGGTCACGGTCTGTCTGATCCTACGGGAAACAGTGGCCCGCGATGCCGCCAACCCCTTGCGTGGGCCTTCTGTCAGCACAACAACGCATCAGACTTCTGAAAAGAAGCTGTAGCCGCCAAATACACCCACAAAGCCCTCACGACATCCAAAGGATGTAACTCAACCTCCTAGGGATGCGACGGGTGCGGACACAATGAAGGGAAAACAATATCCTCATTAATGTGAAAAGAGGACCACCTTCGGTAGAAACGAAGGAGCAGGTCGCAGGACCGCCTTATCCTTATGAATGACCAAATAGGGAGACTTGCAGGATCACGCCGCCAACTCTGACACCTGCCTAGTGGATGTAATGGCCACCAAGAAGGCCACCCTTTGTGACAGCAATTGTAAGGGAATATCCCTGATTTTCTCATATGGCGGTTTCTGCAGTACAGAAAGTACCAAATTCAAATCCCACGGTGCCAAAGGCGACCTTACCTAAGGAGCCACATGGCGTACACCCTGTACAAATGTACGTATCAACGAATGTGACGCCAACGGACGTTGAAAGAGAATCGCCAGAGCCGAAATCTGACCCTTGAGATTACTCAATGCATATTTGTTATCCAGGCCCTGCAGCAAAAAAAACAGCACCCGGGACACAACGTAAGAGCGGGGGTTCCAACCCCACGCCTCACACCAGGCAATATAGGCCTTCCAGGTGCAATGATATATCTTGCGCGAGTACACTTGCGCGCCTTAAGCATGGTAGGGATCACGGAGTCAGAGACACCCCTATCCCTCAACACCTGGGACTCAATAGCCAAGCCGTCAAAGCCAGCGAGGGTAAAGCAGGGTGCAGGATGGGTCCCTGCGACAGCAGATCTTCGCGCAGCAGAAGACACCAGGGAACATCTGTCACCATCCACACCACGTCGGCGTACCAAGGGCGCCGAGGCCAATCCGGAGCTACCAGGATTGTCGGAATCCCCCTGCTTCTACCCTGCGCAGCAGCCGCGGTAGAAGCTTGAGGGGAGGGAAGGCGTGCAGGAGCCGACACCGACCCCAAGGTGCTACCATCGCGTCCGTGGTGGCCACCAACGGGTCCCTTGTTCTGCACACGAAGGTCTGCACCTTGTGATTGAATCTGAACGCCATGAGGTCCACGTTTGGATTGCCCCACTTGTGGCAAATCTGGCAGAACACCTCTGGATGTAGGGACCATTCCCCCTGATCCAGCGTCTGGTGACTGAGAAAGTCCACCTGCCAATTTTCTACGCCCAGAAAGTAAATAGCGGAGATTGCCGGCACGCCCCAGGACCCCCCCCAGCCCGATAGGCTGGCGTCTGTCGTGACTATCGACCAATTCAGGGGGAGAAACGACTTCCCAAACGTCAGAGCCGGGGCCCGAAGCCACCAGGTCAACGATCCTCTCGTTTGATGATCCAATCTGATCAGCTGGTCCAAGGACAGTGGAGACTTGTCCCACCATGACAGAATCGCTCGCTGTAGGAGCCGAGTGTGACTCTGGGCGTAAGGTATCGCCTCAAAGGCTGAGACCATGAGCCCCAACACCCGCATACAGAACCGTAAAGAGGACCACTGGCGTGACAGCAGGGTTTGCACCGCTGCTTGCAGTGTTAGTAACTTGGCCGGATGTAAGAAAACCTTCGCCTGCTCCGTGTCCAGAATCAGACCCAGATATTCCAGTCGACAGGACGGGGTCAACGTCGACT
>BLSH010207307.1:98601-111020 GCA_018402905.1 Glandirana rugosa
GGGGGGGGGGGTTACAATCACTGATCTCCCTGTATACATTTCATTAAAGCAGCTGAAAGGCAGGGGGAGTAGAAGCGGCTTTAATGAAATATATACAGGCAGATCAGCGATTGTAACTGCCCCCCAGCGCCGCACTGATCACCCCTGACAGCCCAAGTATCGGATTAGGCATCGGAGCATTCTGCCCGAGTACAAGTACTCGGGCAAATGCTTGGTATGGGCACCGATACTAGCATCGGTATCATTGCAACCCTAGTTTATTTACTTTTGGAAGAATAAATCACCTCTAATTCGATTCTCTATGTGTGTGGACATTGCAGCATTATGTAAAACTATTACTTTTTTTTTACATTTTAGAAGGGGGTGTCTCAAAATTGTGCATAATTTTAAAGGGTGCCTTGACCGTGAAAAGGTTGAGAAACGCTGCTCTGTGTCTCTAGATGGTAAAAGGAGACAGATCCGTGAACACTACGACCAGGAATCCCCTGATGAAAAGGGAGGCTGATTCTCTTGATTTGCGCATAACTTGTTCCTTGACTCCAAAATAATGAGTCTTGTCCCGTGATGGGCCATCTGGGAAAATCAGTTGGAGGGCTCTATGAACCTGGCCAATCTCTAATTTATGATCAGGAAGGTCTGGGAAAAGTTTCTTGAAAAAGGCGTGGACTGCTCGAAGCACATCCTGGATGGAGACCCCGGATACAAAAGTTAGATATTCGAGGTCTATATTCAAGATCATTGATTATGGCTAGAGCCTGGTCCAACTGCTGTTACAACTCCTTATTTCATCTAGTGTTCTGATTGGTGAGAGATATAGTATTCGCCTAGTGTTCTGATTGGTGCGAGCTATAGTAGCATTCCATTTTATGTTCAATGGTATCAATTGGGGAACAAACAGTGACCATCACTGTAATAAGCAGTTCTTTTTTTCTCAAAGAATAGATGCAGGAACTCATCTAAGTAATGCACAGAGTGCAGGGGTCAGGAGTTAGTAATGCACAGAGAGCAGGGGTCAAAACCAGAAACTGCACAGAGTGCAGGGGTCAGGAACAGGGTGGATAGGATTTAAATCACTAGTAAAAAGGCTGGATTTAAATCAACTCGATTAAAATCGTAATTTTTAAAGAGAAACTATCATCCCTGTCCCGCAGCAGCTTCTCCTCCTCTTACCCGCTGTTGACTCCCCCGACAATCCCATTCACTTTAATGGGAAAGCTGCTGATGCGGCAGTAACACAACAAGGTGACGGACGTGGTGGCAGCAGGTGAGCGGATGGCCACTAACAGACGCTGCCATGATGGATCTGAAATGACAGGTGCTCTTTAAATGTAAGGATTTATTCTTGCTGGTAATTAGAATCTTAAATCTTTGCAAACAAAATGAAGGTTTCCTATTTACAAAAAGCTGTCAGGTTAGTAAAACAGTGATATCAGAACTGATTCAATCATACAGTTTGTAGTGTACAACGATTTGCAAAACAATGGGATAAAGGAATATTTCTGAATTGTGTTTTAGCTCATGGTTACTGTGAAATTGTGTGAATGCGTCAATGCAGTGCATGTTTTCTTGCAGAGGTTGGATTCATTGAATGAGTTTACCAGTGCAGGGGTCAGGAATAAGTAATGCACAGAATGCAGGGGACAGGAGTAAGTAACACACAGAGTGCAGGGGACAGGAGTAAGTAACACACAGAGTGCAGGGGACAGGAGTAAGCAATGCACAGAGTGCAGCGGACAGGAGTAAGCAATGCACAGAGTGCAGCGGACAGGAGTGAGCAATGGCAGTCAGAAGTAGGTAATGTACAGAGTGCAGGAGTGAGTGAGTAAGTAATGCACAGAGTGCAGGGGACAGGAGTAAGTAATGCACAGAGTGCAGGAGTCAGAAGTAGGTAATGTACAGAGTGCAGGAGTGAGGAGTAAGTAACGCACAGAGTGCAGGGGTCAGGGATAAGTAATGCACAGGCCACTGTACAGAATACATCCAAAAATGACCCCCTCCGGCCAGTATGAATGACTTTGCAGGCCAGGCAAGGTTAGGTTTCCCCGCACAGGTGTTCTGTGCAGTCAGATCCATTCATGTCTATTGGGACACAACAGCTGCATGGACACAGACGCTGTATCCCTATATGACACCCATGGGGGGTGGATGCATGTACCCAAACTTACCCAGAGTGCTTTAAGGCTGTGCACCCACAAGGATGTCACATCGGGAACAGCAGCTGCATTTGTGTAATTGCTGCATCCCAATTGACAGCAATGAGACTGCCTACAAGGGATGCATTTATGTGCCAGTAAGGGGCGGTAAATCGCCACTCATTAGCGGGCGCATTTACCTCTATTATAAGGCTGCTATGGTGGCGCTATGCAGGCGGAAGCGGGCGCTTTTAACTTCCAAGAAGGAGTTAACAAGGGGGTAAAAGCGCTGCCACTCAGGGCTTCCGAGGCGGTGTACAGCTGCTTTGGGAGCGCCGTTCATTTCTTTCAATGGAGGGGGCGGGTGTAGGAGCGGTGTACACACCGCTCACCGCACCGCCCCAAAGATGCGGCTTGCAGGACTTTTCTTACTGTCCTGCAAGCGCACCGACCCAGTGTGAAAGCACTCTGGCTTTCACACTGGGGAGAATGGGGGGAGAGTTTTTCAGGCACTATTTTAGCACTGCAGTGCCTGAAAAAACGTTCCGGTGTGAAAGCAGCCTTACTGTACTGTCTCTTGTTCCCCCGCTCATGTACCTTATGAAAAAGTCAGTCCTCTATTTCGACACCACAGTAGGGGCAGTGATGCACTCATCAGTGCATCAGTATCATTGAGCCCACGTTCACATCGGGTCGTTTTGACATGTCAAATCGCCACTTATTGTCGGCAACGGCACCGTCCGGATCGGTTGAACGCACTGATTCCCAAAACTAGTTCCTGCACTACTTTTGGTGACTTCGGGGGCGATTGCAATAGACATCTGTGAATGAACCCGCAGAGATGTCTGTCAAAACGCCCCTGAATTCGGACTGAAATGCCAGGTTTGAAATTGTGCAGCTGAACTCGCACAATTTCAAATCCGACCTCAGTGTGAACCCAGGCTGAATGTAATTGTGCTTCCAGGTGGAAGGAAAAGAGAGGAAGTCCCCTGCAGCCTGTTCCTGTGCTGGCCGCTGGTGGGCGGAGCTAAAGCAGGAGGAGGGTGATGTCAGATCATTCCGCCCCCCCTGCTCCTGCCCGTCAAGACTGGTAATTTGCAGACTGTGCATCTGTTGTCTAGCATCACTTAGACACTAGGTAAACAAAGCCCACAGGATCAAAAGAAAGAAGTTCTGTCTGTGCACTCCTCTAGGTATACCACTGTCTGCACCCTTCCTCTGCTGTTATATGTATGTGTGGGGCAGGTGGGGTTTGGTGTGCATTGCCAGGAGAGCAGTACTGTCACTTGCAGACACAGTAGTCGGAACTTCTTGCAGTATGTAAAAATAAATTGTGAAAAAAAACCCAACATTTTATTTAATTTCTTAATTTTCCAAAAATTGTGACAAAAAAAATTACAACCAAAAAACATGGCATCCTTCTTTCTCAATACCTAGGACTGTCTACTTTCCAAAATAATGTGTATCTGTGCTGCCCTAGTATTTTAAAGGCCTCAAGAAATGAGACAGTAATGCATAACAACAAATAACACTGCGCTCACATGTCACTCTGACCAAAACATGTTGAAATAGCTCTCATACCACTCTGGCATGTAGAGGATGGACATGGGCAAGGGGAAAGAAAGTTCCAAGGAAGTCAACGGGCAAAGTCCGGAGGAGGTGTGCAATTCGAGGCAGCAGGCTAAACGGAGCAGGAAGACTCTGTAGACCAAAACATAAACAAGAGAGCAGCGCCTCTAAGTGCCATACCTTCTTTAATGATAAAGGGTATAGGTAAATATACACTCACATAAACGATCGGATAAAAACACAGGAAGGATCATCCGCGGATCACCAGATGGTGTGCAGGCAGGCGTGGAGAGGGAGCCGATGCCCGTCACGCTGTTGGCTTCCAGCGCAAACCGGGACACAAAGCTGATGACAGACTGTCCACACGCTCAGCACCACGTCACTTCCGGGTCACCAAACAGGAAATGCTCGCATTCGGATCATTCATGATCCCTCATCAGGCAAATTGGAGGTCGCCTGCCTGCACACCATCTGGTGATCCGCGGATGATCCTTTCTGTGTTTTTATCCGATCGTTTATGTGAGTGTATATTTACCTATACCCTTTATCATTAAAGAAGGTTTTGCACTTAGAGGCGCTGCTCTCTTGTTTATGTTAAGAAATGAGACAGGCCATCAGTATATCAGGATTTATCAATTTTCAAACATATATACTAGGGTTGCACCGATACCGGTATTGGTGTTGATACTAAGCATTTGCACAGGTATCGGTACTCATGCAAATGCACCGTTACCTTACGTCTCATTTCTTTCAGCTGTCAGTGGGATTTCCCAGCAAACAGTTTGCAATGTAAAGAGAAGAATGCCGGAAATTAAAGGTTGACCAAACGTCCCTGGACAAAATTTGTCCCGTTTTGTCCCCGGAGTCAGGAGTAGTGCCTATTGCCATTACTGACAGCCTAGCCGTAGCAGGACATGAAGCAATGTTAATATCTATGCAGCACAGCAGGGATTGGTGGGCAAGCCAGGGGGGCGTATATGGCCACAAGTGAGTGGAGCTGTCAAATCGGGGCACTGATGTCGGGATGGGCGGGGCCGATATGTGGAACCCCGCTTCCTTTTTCTCAAACAACCTGTGCATAGACAAAAAGCTGGCGGTTATACATTGGTGGACAGGGAGGAAGGTGGCAGGGGGCGTGACCAACTGTAACTACTGTATGTGTACCAGCAGCAGTGTATAATTTAGGTTTATTATACACCGCTGTGGGTACACATACAGTAGTTACAATTGGTCCCGCCCCTGCCACTTTCCTCCCCGCCCACCAATGTATAAACACTGTTTATCTGACAAAGGGGGTGGAGCTCCACATATCATCCCCAACATCAGAGGTTGGACTTGACAGCTCCAAATCGCACTCATTGCTCAGGTTGCTGCTTCCATATTGGAAATCAGTACCTTCCTCCAGCATCCTTCTCCCTCCCCCTACAGAGCAACACAGGAGAGGGAGACCAACTGTACCCACGATCACTGCACCCTGGGCATAACAAATCCTCAGAAGAGGGGGAACAGTGCAACCAGCAGATCCAGGATGGTGGAACAGCACTGCCTCAGTCACAGCTTCTGAGGAGATTGGGTCCACTCATTCTTCTATCAAAACTCCTTTTGAACTATATGCTGCTGCACCGGCCTCTTCTGAGCAAACAGATTGCATGCTGCATACCTCAGCATTCCCTCCCCCTCAGACACTGTGAGTAAAGCTACTCAGCTACCTACAACTGCTTTCATTGTTAGCTTTACTTCCTTTACATTCCCCTGCAAAGTAGATGATCATAATGGGCTACTATGCATCGCATAGTAGCCCATTATGTGCCACTTACCTGCAAACGAAGCCTGCGACATCCAGCGCTGTCCCCTGTGCTAGTGGCGTCCATCTTCAGCCCCTCTTCCTTCCGGGGCCACGACTCCGGCTCTGTGACTGGCCGGGGTCGCCTGACGTCACTTTCGTGCGGGAGCCGCCAGTCACAGCACGACCACAGTGAAGAAATTTCTTCACTGCGCATGTGCCGAAATGATGTCAGCAAAGCTAGTACACTGTATATCTCCTGAACCATGCAGGTTTGGGAGATATGCAGGGCACCTACAGGTAAGCTTTATCATAGGCTTACCTGTAGGTTAAAGTGGTTGTCACGAGTTGACAAACACTTTAACTAATGATGTACTAGAACGGTCTTTACACAAAATCCTGGCTGCAGGTCACACTTCTGGCACCTCTCACTGATAATATGTAGCTTTGGCTCACACTGTGCAGGATGGTTGCGGGTGCAAGAATCACATCTGTTCCCACAAAGGCCTGTAGCTAAATTGCGCTGCTCTTATGAGATGTGCGGGGCTGACGATTATTCTGAATGGCACCCCACACTTCTCAGCCCATACTGCATTTGCTGGAACCACAGGAAAATCACATGGTCGCATGGTCAAAAAGACCATGTCTTTTCCCTGCCACTGCGTTTTTAAAAGGGCGCAGGGATCTTTTTTGGGGAAAACTCAAATGAATGGGCTACCCTGCCTACACAAGTGTGAACCAGGGCTAAAGGAGATGTATGGTCTGCTGTGAGCATTGGAGGGGCAGAGCAGAGAGCTTTCTGCTCAGAACACAGGGGAGTGATCAGCGGTGTTCTCAGTGTGGAGCCAGCAGGGGACAGATGCAGTATCAGAGTGATGCCACATCCACCTACGTATGCAAGTTTGCTTTTTTTTTTAATTCCTGGATTTTTAAAAAAAAAAATCCAAATCCTCAGACACTTGTTGGGTATTTATATTTTTAAAATACCAGTCTTTCATTCCCTAATGCTGCACCCTCTCTCCTACCGGGCACAATATGGACATTTTAGTTTGCCTCACCTGCCATCACATAGCAGGTGGGTGGCAGGAGGAAGGGGCAGGGCCAGATCTAGCCTGTCTGATGTTGGGGGGCAGTAAAAATTGTGAGGGGGCACAGGATGGGAGATCAGCAGTTCAGTCTACAGAGGGTAAGCAGTGCAGAGGATAAGGTTAGCAGTTTGCATGGCAGTGTACAGAGGCACCCACTGCCACTTTTTTTTTTTTAAAAGAGCGGCTGTACAGGGCTCCACCCACATAGCTGCGTCATTCATTTACAGATTCCTGTGAATGAATAAACCTTAAGTACCATCTTGCAACATGGCAGATGGGCTTGTAGCTATCAATGGGCCGCAGGGCTGCTGATGAGTGTTCCCATAGTCCATTGACATGTATTCTCGCTTTCAATCGGTGATATGGGCTGAAAGCCGGAGGACAAGTCACAGCAGCCCCCATTGCATGCATGATCTACTGATCGTGGGTGCAATGCTTTCCAGGCCCCTGCTGGAAAAAAATAAATGCACATTTTTCTGCAAAGATCTGTGCATTTATTTATTTTTCCATAGAGGCAAATGTATCCTTTAATCCTGGAGGGAGTGAGAGGAGTCTGGAGGATCACATTGCAGGGACTCCTGTGCCAGGAGATGTAGCAGCAGTTCTGGAAGGCAGAGATGAGGGAGGAGATATGCGCAGGTTCTTAGCTTCTAAAAACATGGCAGAGTAAAGTGGAGAGGACCGCCAGTTTAGTGGGGCAGAACCACCTCAAAAGTAGTGAAACAGGGGTGGCAGGATCAGGAGGGAGGGTGGAGGGTCAGCATCCTATGCAGGGAGAGTGTGAAGAGTCTGGGGGGGAGTAGTGCCATGGACCCCAGGCCAGGACATGTGCCGTCAGCTCAGAAGATCGGGTGAGAACAAGGCTTACTCACTGCTGCTTGCTGGAGAGCACACTGCTGTGACAGAGAGAGCATTGGCAGACAGAGCAGCAGCAACTAGCCGATGAGGAGATGGATGCGGCTGCTTTGCAGAGAGGCAGCAGAGTTCACAAATTAAAGGTCTATGCTGTCGGGACTTTGGGGGGGGGGGGGGGGCTCAACTGAAATCTGGGGGGTGGGGGCGCGAAGTACTCTGTACAACACTCCTAAACCTTGCGCTCTATACATAATGCATTCCTGAACTCTGCACGCTGTACGTAGCATCCTCCTGAGCCCTGCACTCTGCACATAACATTCTCCTGAACCCTGCACTCTGCACATAGCATCCTCCCGAGCCCTGCACTCTGCACATAGTGAAAGGGTCTTGTAAAAAGCCCCCTTAATGTCTACATTGCTCTAGGGCTGGATTGCGCTTTTAAGTGTATTATTTTGCTTAAGATGTCAGTTTTGAAGAAATATTGCATAACAAATGAGTTTATGACTGAAACTAAAAAGAGGAACTGGCAAAATGTTCCAGACACTAGCTGTTTGGACTGAGGAGGGTTATTTTCAATATTCTAAGTGACATAATTGTTCTGCCCAGATATAAGGATGTAATGATTATATAAATGTGTACAATCATAATTGGCTAATTGAATAAGTAAAAGGAAACATGTCATTTGGACATATACTCCTTATTGGTTGGAGATACCGTAATTACTGACGCCCACTTTATCCTGTGTGTAAAAAAAAATAAACAGACATTATGTGTGTAATATATTTGTGTGTTGTATTACTTTGCATACCCTGTCTCCTGCATGCAGATGACCCAGGTGTGGCCAATGGAATGATGTTGAAGAATAAGATATGTAATTAGATGATAACAAGGTGATAGCCAGGACTAGAAGTAATAAACAAAATGTATGCTTACAGTTAATGGTGTCAGAATTAAAAATACTATGGAAAATAAGAGAATATGCTTAAATATATTAAGTAGCATTAATGGAGCTGAGCTCATGGTAGATTTGGAAGGGACCTAAGTTAATAGGGGAAAAAAAGTTGTTTTTCCAGCAGTATTTTGTTAGGAGGGGGTGAAGCCACTGAAGTGAGTAAGTTGTTTAACTACAGAATTGCACCTTGGTTGCCACCCCCCCCAAATAGGACAGACGCCTCCAGAAGAAATTGCGTACTGTTTGATGTGGCAGTCTGGGGCTTCTATATTGTTGTGCCCAGGATAACCTTAACCACTTCCCGCCCACCCTATTAACAATTGATGGCAGGGCGGAGGGTTCATTATCCTGACAGGACGTCTATTGACGTCCTCAGGATAAGCCGCTAGCGCAGCGATCGTCCACGGCACGTGTCCCCCGGACATGGGCCGTCACCGATCACGGTAAACAGCCAATTAAATTGTATAAACACAGCCGATCACAGGTACTTCTGGGAAGCGTCAGCGCACTGCAGGAGACTCCAGTGCGAGCCCCCAGAGGCGCTCCCACGTGATCGGGGGGTACCCTTGGACACATCGCTTCCCCGATCTGTAAACAGCCAATAAAATTGGCTGTTTACCATGTGACCGGCTGTGTCCAATCACAGCCGGTCACAAATGTAAACAAAACACAGTCACTATGTGATCCCTGCTTTTTCTCCTCACACACCGATCGTGTAAGGAGAGAGCAGAGCAGGGATCAGTGAGTTACTCAGTGTCTTGTCAGTACTGTATTGTGCACAACACACAACCCCCCTCCTTATAAAGAGGACCTGTCACCAGTACCATCTGGATCTGTCACACAGGCCCACAAGTACCGCCATCGGTACCGCCACCGGTACAGCCACACAGGCCAGCCACCAGTACCTCCACCGGTACCACTAAGCAGATTCGCTACCAGTACAGCCATCCGTATCACCACACAGGCCAGCGACCTGTACCACTAAACAGATTTGCTACCAGTACAGCCATCCATATCACCAGATCCACCACCAGTACCGCCACACAGGCCAGCCACCAGTACCACTAAACAGATCTGTTACCACTACAGCTATCCGTATCACCACACAGGCCAGCCACCAGTACCACTAAACAGATCTGCTACCAGTACAGCCATCCGTATCACCAGATCCGCTACCAGTACCACCATCGGTACCGCCACACAGGCCAGTCACCAATACCGCTAAACGCAGGTCCGCCACCAATACCGCCACCCATCAGTATAATCACCAGGCCCACTATCATGTCTCAAAGAGTATATACCCCTGAGGCTTATGAAATTCTTGCCATGTTGGATGATGAGAGCAGCGGGGAGCTCTCATCAAACGATTCTGGTTCGGAGTATGAGCCATTAGAGGGCAGTGGATCAGAGTCCGATTCAGCTGAGGAATCCGCCCCCCCTTCCTAAAAGAATGAGAAGATTAGGACCAAGATCTGAAGACCTGCCCACCACCAGCAGCACCAGACCCCAGGAAGAGGAGCCCAGTACTAGCACTGAAACGATACGCCCAACCCCAAGAATCCTAATCCGTGCCCGGGCCTCCTACCCGATGCCCTGGCAAACCCCGTTGACACTACAAATTTTGCCCTATTGGACTACTTTTATTTGTTTTTCACCCCTGAATTGTTTCAGAGTATGGTGGACCAAACCAATCTGTACACAGAACAATTCATTGCTGCCAATCCCACTTCATCTTATGCCCGCATGTTCCATTGGCGACGTCTGACACTGGACGAATTGAAAATAAATATTTTTGGGCCTCAAACTGAATATGGGCATTACACAAAAAAAATGAACTCCATGGGTATTGGTCCATCCACCCAATCCACCACATGCACATATACTCAGCTGTCATGTCCAGGACAAGATACGACATGTTAATGCGTTCCTTCCATTTTAGTGACAATTCGCAGTGCCCTTCCCGAAATCACTCCAACCATGATAAATTAAATAAGTTATGCCCCCTAATTAATTCCTTTTCCCAGACATTCGCCCAAATATTCACCCCAGATAAAAATATCTGTGTGGATGGGTCCTGGGGGCAGGAGTTGAGAACCACTGGTTTAGAGGGATTCTGGATTGGTGTAAGATTACGGTGAATTTTGTTAATTTTTTTCTTTTTTGTCCAAGCTGTAGTTTCACATATATGTAGAATTTGTCTGGTCGGCCACTTTGTCATCACTATTATTGTATCAAATCATGTCCTGCCCTTTGGATGAGAATGAAAAGCTGTTTATATATATTTGTCAGGGTTTTCCATTGTTTAGTTCTCTAACATAGCTAACATAACACTGTAGCTTTGAAAATGCTTCGTTAGACTGGGAAGCTACAAAACCACCCTTAGGACCCCAAGTTAGTGTCTCTTTGGCCATGTTAGAATCCCCACAATTCCAAAACATCAATTTTTGGAGGGAGTTCAGATTATGGACATACAGATGTATACAAGTTACTCGTTTTGTTTAATAAATAATAGAGCACATGGTTACAAGTATGGTACTAAAATTAGTCAGGTAAATTTAATGTTTGGGAGAAATATTGCAATTATAATATTAAAAGTTAATTTCTAAATATAAATAATAAATTTGACCTTAGGATAACATGTTTTATTCTTTAAAGCTGGTTAGTGAAATTGCGGAAGTTGGTGGTTAAGCTATTTTGAAATCACAGGATTTCAAAAGCAGCCTTGAATATATGAATAATGTCTTACTGAAATGTTTTTATTTAAGTGAATAGCGCTAAATTTGGACACATATAATATTACCATCTTTGTATTGTGTATTCAATATTAGAGGTTGAATAATTAAAACTAGTTGATAGCGGTTAGGTAGATTCTTATGAATTATTTTATGTGTGCAATTTTTTTTCCCATGAAGTTTTGCAGTTTGTCTAATCATATAAGGGTAATTGTTTTAAATCAATGTTCTTTCCTTAAAAATGTCCTTTTTTCTTATTATTGTTCCTTAAAGTGTATTTTTTCCAAAAAATTGTGTTTGAAAGACCGCTGCACAAATACCGTGTGACAAAAAATATTGCAACAACCTCCATTTTATTCTCTAGGGTCTCTGCTAAAAAAATATTTGGGGGTTCTAAGTCATTTTCTAACAGAAAATAAAGGGATTTTATTAAAACTTACCGTAAAATCCTTTTCTCCGAGTTCACTGACAGACGCAGCTCTTCATGACTTTGTGGGGTTTTATGTGCGTCCTACCAGGAGTTAACTAGGCAGGGAAAAGAAATCAGCTGGCCCCTCCCCTGGGGGCCGTCCTCTTTTCCTACATTAAAACCCCCCTCACAGAATAGCTCTCCAGTTTGTACACAAGCCATACCAAAACAGAGCCCAGAGGGGTGGGTGCTGCATCTGTCAATGAACTCGGAGAAAAGGATTTTACGGTAAGTTTTAATAAAATCCCTTTTTCTCCTACGTTCACTGACAGACGCAGCTCTTCATGACTTTGTGGGGACCTCCCCAAGCTGTGTCAAAAAAGAGGGGTGGGTAAACGCAAACAACTGTACCCAACTGAACCTCTGAGGAGGCGCCTGCAGAACTTTGCGGCCAAAAGCAGCATCCGAAGAGGCAAACACATCAACTTTGTAAAACTTAGTGAAAGTGTGAACCGAGGCCCAAGTGGCCGCCTTGCACACCTGTGACACCGAGGCCTGGTGTCTGAAGGCCCAGGAAGAAGAAAAGCATTTCGACTGCGGAACAAACAAGACGGTCTCCCGGGCGCGTTTCCAAACCGCCGGAGAAGCCGATGCTAAAGAGTCACCTAATCTTTTTGGCACTGGGTACGCATAAGACAAGCCCCGTTCCAAGGGGGAAAAGGCCAGTCCCGAGTAAGATGGGCCCGCCAATCATGAAGGACCCGGAAGTCTGTGGTCCGGAGCCACAGTGTCCACACGTTCCGCCGGTGAACCCGGAGCCAAGTGTGAAAGTGATTCAAAATGTTTCAACTACACAAACGGAGAAGCCTACGACGAAAACCGGCGTTTCAAGACGTCCG
>BLSH010207307.1:114646-132744 GCA_018402905.1 Glandirana rugosa
GCCAGGTCAACTCCTTGCGAACTAGGCATTGAAACTGGAGAGCTATTCTGTGAGGGGGGTTTTAATGTAGGAAAAGAGGACGGCCCCCAGGGGAGGGGCCAGCTGATTTCTTTTCCCTGCCTAGTTAACTCCTGGTAGGACGAACATAAAACCCCACAAAGTCATGAAGAGCTGCGTCTGTCAGTGAACGTAGGAGAAACTGGATTTTTATTTGTAAGCCACAAATGTCAGAAAAGGTTTAGGCCCCTTTCACACTGGCAGATCATTCGGGTCCGCCTGTCAGTTTTTCAGGCGGACCCCAACGGACGCTCCATTGCTCTCTATGGAGCGAAGGATGTCAGCGGTGACATATCAGCTGACACCCGATCCGCTAAAAACAGACGGATGGAAACCCTATTTTCCATCCGTCTGGCAGATCAGATGAACACGGACAGACGGTCCGTGTCCATCCGATTCTCTATAGAGGAGAATGGAGCTCTGACAGGTCAGTGTCTGCACAGAGTGCAGAGACTGTCCTGTCGTCCGCTGGCTCAGCGGGGATAAACGGATGGGTCCCGCTCGTGTGAAAGAGTCCTTAGTCTTTAAATGGTTAAACTTTCCTCATACAGACCGGAGATAATTCCTTTGAAATAAGCATAAAATACATTGTTGTTAGTTTTTTCTTCCTAAGTATAAACAAATATTGGCAGCTTGCCAAGTTTAACAGCTATTAGATTAAGCAGAGAACTCTCTCTCTAGCTGAACTGTAGACACTGTGTTTTAAAGAGGAAGTAAACCCACATTGGGTTTACTTCCTCAATATAACCCTGTAAAGTAGAAGCATAATGGGCTACTATGCATCGCATAGTAACCCATTATGTGCCACTTACCTGCAAACGAAGGCTGCGGCATCCAGCGATGTCCCTGCTCCAGGCAGCGTCCATCTTCTGCCCCTTTTCCTTCTGGGGCTGTGACTCCGGCTCTGTGACTGGCCAGATTCACGTGACGTCATGTGCGGGAGCCGCCAGTCACGGCACAGGGTCAGTGGAGAAACGGCACGGAGGCCGTTTCTTGACTGCGCATGTGCCGACATGACGTTGGCACATGCAAAACACTGCATATCTTCTGTACCGTACAGGTTTAGGAGATATGCAGTGCACCTACAGGTTAAAATGGTTGACAACCACTTTAAGATAGTGAAGGGATAGAAGGAACGGCTGTCACTCGCCAGGACGTGATTTCTGGTCACCATGGTGACCTGGGGATTGTTGAGGCCTGCATATTGGTATATTTACACTCCATATTCAGAATTCTAGATTTGCTGGAGGGGGAGAGTAAATGTTTAATTAAGAGAAATTATTTGTTTGGAATAATTATAATAATGCTTTGGGATTTTGAAAAAAAAGATGTTTGATCTTTACTTTTGGGTTAGGCGCTTGGTTTGCATTTGACATATACCAGTTTAGAAATATTATAAATCATAAAATGGGTAAAGTGTGAATCAAATCAGTGAAATATTAATTATTGCTAAAAAAAAAAAAAAAAAAAAAAAACCAATAGTGGAAACTCCAAGCGATTTGCCAAAAAGAGGTTACTCAAGAAAACCACCAAAGAGGTGGCTGAGGAAAAGGGGAAGTAGCAGTATATTGTGTAGGCCATGCATTAACACAAAATATTTTTAATAATATAGAGATTTAATACATGTATATGGGAATATGGGAAAAGAGGTGTTTAAGGGGAATATATGAAAATGTCCTGTATTATTGATGAAGTGAGTGAATATAAAGTGAGTGGATGGCCAATGAATGGAATGTGTTTATTATGTCAGGGGAAATTTGGGTTATACACTAGATTTATTAGTTGAGCGATAAAATATTTAAGGCAAAGGTTTTCTGTTCATGCCTTATGTTGTACACAAACAAAATGTTTATCCTATGAAATATTGCGTCCCATTACTTTCATGGCTTAGCTGGAACCGCCATTATCCTGCTTAACCTCCAGCGTTCTTAGTGGTATCGGACCCCAAGATCGGGCAGACTCCCGGAGGCATTCTCGGCTGTGTTGTACGGTGTCGTGCTGTGCCTCGGCCAGAGTCTGGGCTGCACTTTCGTGTTAGCTTCGGCCGGTGGTAACGGACAGAAGCAGAGGCTATACGGAGAGATAACAGCAGACTGGTGGGAGGATACGGAGGGCTGGGTGCCGGATACGGAGGGCCGAGCCTGTTTTATATCATTAAATACAGTGAGCCATAATATTCCAGCGCTCCAGTGCTCCTTACATCAGCCCGACGAAGACAGAAGCAAGAGAGGTGAGGAGACGGGGAAGGAGGGAGCAGAAGAGACTGTTTGCTTGAAAAATTTTACAAAAAAGTATGGGAGCTATGCCGAGAAATGTGATGTGAGAGGACCAGATATTGACCAGATACAGCAGCAAGGTGCCTCATATGATAACCTAATACTAATCTGATATATAACCTGATATTAATCAGAAGCTGATCAGAGACCGGCTGAAGTGACTTTATACTCTAGAAGGGGATACCTATACGGCTCTATGCTTTGCTTCTGTAGAGTGCTCTCTATAGTATGACGACTCTAAAGTGACTTTGCATAACAAAGGAGTTTATGCGACTTTATACTACTCAAATACATTAAGAAGCAAAACCCCAAAAAAACTGGGACTTTAGCGGAAACCAACTCCTCTAGGAGCAAAAAACAAACCCAAGATAAATGAAAAAAGTTTATTTATATGATTAAAAGGACAGGGCCTACACCAGTAGGTCTGCCATCAAGGGGGTAACATTGGTGTGTAATACTCAAGACTGACATCGATATACATAACAAAGAGGAAAACAAAGAAAAAACAAAAATACAAAACATTTAAAATACAGTTACATGGGAGACTACTAGCGTCGCCACTAGGTGGCGGGAAGGCCCACGCGTTTCGATAGTTCTTCTTCAGGGAAGAAGTGGTCACAATAAAAACCTCTATATATAATAATACAAAAAGAAATTATAAGAGTACATTCACAGTGCTATGACTAATGGTCAGCAAATTTATAACAATTTTAATAAGTCTGTACTAACCATATATACAAGGTATCAATTGGGAAGACGTATGAATATCAGTCAGTCAGTCCCGCCTCAGTTCAGCATCAGGGTGAGACGAGAGATTAGCCGAATCACATGAAGTCTGGGAGTAGTGTCCAATAACATATGACTGTTATTGAGTAGTAAGTAGCCCCTCAAAATAACAGGGGGGTAAAAGTCTTCCTAGATTTCAAGTAGAAAGAAAAAGGACAGAAAAAGGAGGGTATTGGTGAAGACTGTAAACTTGTTGGTTTATTTAGAATGATAATGAAAAGGGTGCCAGGCAAGGACAAAGACATACCGATTGTCTAGCAGTCCGGTAGGTATTGGACAGTTATCCATAGGGCATCTAATATGGAAAATATATATAGTATATAGGAGAATGATTGACAATGGTCTTGATTGACAAGGGAAAATAGTGATATATAACAAATTCCTATCCCTGATGGTTACCTACCGCCAATGCCGATAGAAAATTCATAAGGGGGGGTCAATCTGTGGACCAAGTGGAGCAGAAATGAATTTTCTATCGGCTTTGGCGGTAGGTAACCATCAGGGATAGGAATTTGTTATATATCACTATTTTCCCCGAAGACCATTGTCAATCATTCTCTTATATACTATATATATATTTTCCATATTAGATGCCCTATGGATAACTGTCCAATACCTACCGGACTGCTAGACAATCGGTATGTCTTTGTCCTTGCCTGGCACCCTTTTCATTATCATTCTAAATTAACCAACAAGTTTACAGTCTTCACCAATACCCTCCTTTTTCTGTCCTTTTTCTTTCTACTTGAAATTTAGGAAGACTTTTACACCCCTGTTATTTTGAGGGGCTACTTACTACTCAATAACAGTCATATATTGTTGGACACTACACCCAGACTTCATGTGATTTGGCTAATCTCTCTCGTCTCACCCTGATGCTGAACTGAGGCAGGACTGACTGATTGATATCCATACGTCTTCCCAACTGATACCTTGTATATATGGTTAGTACGGACTTATTAAAATTGTTATAAATTTGCTAACCATTAGTCATAACACTGTGAATGTATTCTTATATATTTTTTTTGTATTATATATAGAGGTTTTTATTGTGACCACTTATTTCCTGAAGAAGAACTATCGAAATGCGTGGGCCTTCCCGCCACCTAGTGGCGACACTAGTGGTCTCCCATGTAACTGTATTTTAAATGTTTTGTATTTTTGTTTTCCACTTTGTTATGTATATCGATGTCAGTCTTGAGTATTACACACCAATGTTACCCCCTTGATGGCAGACCTACTGGTGTAGGCCCTGTCCTTTTAATCATATAAATACATTTTTTTCATTTATCTTGGGTTTGTTTTTTGCTCCTTGAGGAGTTGGTTTCCGCTAAAGTCCCAATTTTTTCGGGGGGGTTTGCTTCTTAATGTATTCCTGTTAGGGATGTTGGAAACCTTTTTGACAATCTAGACTTAGAATGCAGCACCAACCTAACTACTTTATACTACTCAAAGTTGCATCTTATAAATGCTCTACTGGTAGCTTTAGAGTGGTGCCGCATTATAGAGGAGAACTTTACATTACCAGACTATTTTACTTTATATCTCATATAGCGGCTTATATACATGGTACGAACGTAAGTCTTTACAGTATTTCTGAAACACCGACTCATGAAGTCCCCCTTCCTCAATAACCCCTCAGCTATGGATCTATGCAGTCGCAGACGACAGTGTTAATGAAATTTTGTGTTGCATTACTTCAAAAAGCAAAACAGAGAAAAGCTTATATAGCCATGTTATAACGGCTCCATAAAACTGTCTTACTGGAACTTTGTAGTGAGGAGGAGAAGGTAAGGTGAGACCTTGGATCAAACAGCCTTATTGGAGGTAATGCGATATTCACTAGCAGAAATTGATGAGCTAACCGATATTATAGGATACTTCATTATCAAGCTGGCCATCTTAATTTATGTGGATCTGTTTAAAGCAAGCAAAATATTGTTGGCTGAGACTAACTATTGATACAGATAGGGGTAACTCACTTTAAAAACTCTTTAGCAATAGCCCTGTGCAGTCCCATACGGTAGTGTTATTGAAATTTTACTTTGCATTGCCCTAAAAAGCAATCTAAGGAAAAGCTCCAGACAATTTCACACAGTCGCTCTATAACTGCTCCACAAGTTGTTTTACTTGAACTTTGAGCTTTTACCTGTGGAGGAAGGAGATTTGCGAGCAAAAATTGTTGGACAAGCTTATATTAAACCTGAATTTGTGTGAAGCACACATAAAATTATTGGAGGGGTAATAAATGGCCCCCCAGGCAGAGAAAAAAAAATACAGCAGGGGGAGGAACCTAAACAAGAAGGGAGCAGGCTTGTACCCCAAACCCAGGGTAATGTAAAAATAAACAAGGCAACAAAAGGAAATAAAAAAAGGGGCTTGAGACCCAGCGTACATTTAATGACAGACTCAATATGGGTCCTGTCAGTCAGGAATGTCAATAGAATAAGCATCAACAAGGAAATACTACTAATATATTGCCTCCTAGGGTCCCAAGGGTCTCATGGGGCCTGGAAGGAAGATGCCCAGATGAATCCCAAAAGGTGGGAATATTAGAGCAATCACATGAGGTGAGAAACCGGCTGTGGGACCAGACCCTAAATTTAGGGGCCAGAATCCTGACAATGATAGCTCCTGAGCCTACTCTCAGGGATGTTCTCTCTGCAATACAATCATGTAATAGCTCTGTATTATACTTATCGAATCAAATATTAGAGTTAAAAGGAGATATTGCGATCATAAGACACGACAATCAAAAATTAAGAGATCAAACTACTATACTGGAAAACAAAGTTAGCACCACAGAGGTTTCAATTTCAACAATTAAAAAAGATACAAAACAATTAAATACACAAATGAAGGATCTTGCATCAAGACTGGATGGACTGGAAAATAGACAAAGGCGCAATAATGTGCGTATAATAGGTCTCCCAGAGCATGAAGAGGGTCAATCACCCATTACCTTTTTTGAGAAGTGACTCAATGACATATTGGTTGAGGAAGGACTGTGAAAGCTCTTTGCGGTGGAACGGGCCCACAGAACTCCAACAAAACCTTCTCCACCAGGAGCTCCACCAAGACCAATTATAATAAAGCTACTTAACTACAGAGACAGAGATTTTGTGCCATCAAGAGCACGTCAACTGGGTAAAATAGAACATAATGGTTACAAAGTATCATTTTTTCCAGACTTTTCGATCGAAGTACAAAAACAGCGGAAAAAATGTATGGAAGTTAAGCGAAGATTAACCACTGGGCACTTAAACCCCCTTCCTAACCAGACCAATTTTCAGCTTTCAGTGCTCTCAC
Source organism: Glandirana rugosa (assembly GCA_018402905.1). NCBI lineage: Eukaryota > Metazoa > Chordata > Amphibia > Anura > Ranidae > Glandirana > Glandirana rugosa. The sequence goes on from BLSH010207307.1 coordinate 121,075, forward strand.
ATTTTGAATGACAATTACTCAGTCATACTACGCTGCGCCCATAAGAAATTTTTGTCCTTTTTTTCCACACAAATACAGCTTTCTTTTGGTGGTATTTAATCACCATTGGGGTGTTTATTTTTTTGAGCAATAAATGGAAAAAGAGCAAAAATTTTGTAAAAAAAAAATGCATTTTTCTTTGTTTCTGTTATAAAACTTTGCAAATTAGTAATTTTTCTTCATACATTTTGTCCAAAATTTATACTGCTATATATCTTTGGAAAAAATAAATAAATAAATAAATAAGTGGATATTATTTGGTCTTTGTGAAAGTTATAGAGTCTACAATCTATGGTGTTAATCACTGAAAATTGATCACACCTGATGCACTGACGGCCTATCTCATTTCTTGAGGCCCTAACAAGACAGAAAAAGTACAAATACCCCCCAAATGACCTCTTTCTGTTTTTTTTTCACAAAATTGTCATATTAACAGATTATTTCTCACACCCAGCATATGCATACCACAAATTACACCCCAAACACATTCTGCTACTCCTCCTGAGTATGGGGATACCACATGTGTGACACTTACACAGCCTGGCCACATACAGAGGCCCAACATGCAGGGTGCACCATCAGGCGTTCTAGGGGCATACATTTCAAATCTAATTTAACTACCTATTACATTATTGTGAGGCACTGTGGTGGCACTGATGGGTGCTGTAGTGGCACTGATGGGTGCTGTAGTGGCATGGATGTGAACTGATGTGGTATGTATGAGCATGAACGAGGCATAAATGAGCACGAATGGGGGTGGATAAGCCATAGATGGGGATGACTGAGCACGGATGGATGGCTGAGCACAGATGCATGGGTGAGCACGCATGTAATGGTGAGCACGCATGCATGGGTGAGCATACATGCATGGGTGAGCATACATGCATGGGTGAGTACAGATGGATGGTGGAGCACGGATGCATAGCTGAGCACGGATGGATGGGTGAGCAACGGATGCATGGATGAACACAGATGAGGCTGGATGGGTGAGCACGGCTGGATTGGTGAGCATGGATGAGGCTGCATGGGTGAGCATGACTGCATTGGTGAGCACGGGTGAGCATTCCTGGATGGGTAAACACGGATGCATGGGTGAGCACAGATGGATGGCGGAGCACGGATGTATGGGTGAGCATGCATGGATGGCAGAGCATTGATGCATAAGTGAGCATGGATGGATGAGCACGGATGGACAGCAGAGCACAGATGCATGGGTGAGCACAGATGGATGGCGGAGCATGGATGCATGGGTGAGCATGGATGCATAGGTGAACACGGATGAGGCTGCATAGGTGAGCATGATTGGATTGGTGAGCATGGATGCATGGGTGAGCATGGCTGGATGGGTGAGCACGGATGCATGGGTGACAGATGAGTGAGCACGGATGGGTGAGTATGGATTCATGGGTGACGGATGAGTGAGCACAGATGCATGGGTGACAGATGAGTGAGCACGGATGGGTGAGCATGGGTGACAGATGAGTGAGCACGGATGCATGGGTGACTGATGGGTGGGCACGGATGGGTGGGCACAGATGCATGGGTGGCGGATGAGTAAGCACGGATGGGTGAGCATGGATGCATGGGTGACGAATGGGCGGGCACAGATGTGTGAGCATGGATGCATGGGCACAGATGAGTGAGCACGGATGCATGGGTGACAGATGGATGCATGGGTGACGGATGGGGGAGGATGGATGCATGGGTGACGGATGGGTGAGCACAGATGGGTGAGCACTGACGGATTGGTGAGCACGGGTGCATGGGTGACGGATGGGTGAGCACGGATGTGGCTGCATGGATGAAGCTGCATGGGTGAAGCTTTATTGGTGGATGAGGTCCCTGTCTGGCACATAGCGGTGCTGTGGGCACTTCAGACCCTGCCCACAGCACCAATGCAGCTCCTCTCTCTCCCCTCTCCTCTCACACTGCACCGATCGGTGCGGAGAGGGGAGAGACAAGCCGGATATCCGCCGGCTTGTTTACATGTGATCGCTTTGTCATTTGACGGAGCGATCACGTGGTAAAAGGCCGCTGCGAGCGGCCATTTACCGTGATCCGTGATGCGCCGGGTCTCACGGATCCGGCGGTCACGGCTGCTCCCAGGTGCACGCGGGAGCCCGATTCTGGGAGGACGTTATAGTATGTCCTCCCAGAATAATGGAGCCACCTTGCGGCCGTGTAATTACATTACACAGTCTGCAAATGGTTAAGAGAACAACAAATAACCTACTCTATGCAGTTTCCAGCAAAATTGAAAATTATAGACGCGGAATCGGGGGAGAAAAGAATAATAGAATTTATCTATATATTGTATTCTGGCATTTTTGTATCAGTATGATGTGGGGGAGCTGCTGTGGGGAGGGAAGAGAGATATATAAAAACATTTTCTCCCCTTCCCCCTCTCTTTTTCCTATCCTTTTTCATCAGATATAATATTTAAAAGGAGTAATGATTGAATGATTAGATGGGAAGGGGAAAGGTAGGGGAAAAATAATAGGATATTCTAGATCCCACAGAAGAAAAACGTGCAACTTGGCAGGATGCACAGAAAACATATAGGGATTTCTGCATGTCCAAGGCGGAGAATAGCAGATTTTTCTTGAGTCAGAAAAACTATGAGGCGGGGGAGTAGGTAGGTTGAGTTTTATCAATCATAACACAAGTCCAAGAAGGCGAAGGCCTGTCAACAATAGCAGCAATTAGAGATTCAATGGGCAATATAAAATATGACACAAGAGGTATTCAGAATATCTTTGTTGATTTTTATACAACACTATATAAATCTAGTGCATTGGGAGTGTCTGGAAAAATTAATGATTTCTTGGATGGCGTGAACTTACCTAAAATGTAAACCTGCAGAGAGACAGTTTCTTGATAGCCCCATACAGTTGGATGAGCTGAAACAAGCAGTCTTGCAAACCCATAATGGTAAGGCGCCTGGTATGGATGGATTGCCATCCGAGATCTATAAAAAATACGGTAACATCCTATTGCCAAAATTACTAGCGGTGATGAATGCGGCCTATGACGCCAGGGAACTGCCTAGGTCAATGCAGGAGACTGTGATAACGGTGATCCCAAAAAAGGATAAAGATCCATTATCACCTGAATCATATCGTCCAATATCCCTTTGAATGTCAGATGCCAAGATTATAGCACGGGTCCTTGCAAATAGATTATCAAAATACATTAATAGTCTAATTCATATAGATCAGACAGGATTTATACCCTCTAGATCAGCATCTACAAATATACGAAGGCTCTTCTTAAATATGCAGCTCCGCATTGAAAATGTAGGTTCCAGGGCCATTTTGTGCCTGGATGCACAAAAAAGGGATTTTATTAAAACTTACCATAAAATCCTTTTCTCCGAGTTCACTGACAGACACAGCTCTTCATGACGTGTGGGGTTTATGCTTATCCCACCAGGAGTTAACTAGGCAGGGAAAATAAACAGCTGGCCCCTCCCATGGGGGCCGTCCTCTCTTCCTACATAAAGCCCCTCATAGCATAGCTCTTCAGTTCGTACACAAGCCGTACAAGAACAGAGCACAGAGGGGTGGGTGCTGCGCCAGTCAGTGAACTCGGAGAAAAGGATTTTACGGTAAGTTCTTAGTAAAATCCCTTTTTCTCCTATCGTTCACTGACAGACGCAGCACTTCATGACGTTTAGGGACGTCCTCAAGCTGTGTCAAAAAGAGGGGTGGGTAAACGCTAACAAGAGTACCCAACTGAACCTCTAAGGAGGCGCCATCAAAAAAAAAAAAAAAAAATAATATTAAAATAAAAAATGGTCACAAACAGGACCACAAATTCCCCAAAAGGGAAACCAGGTCAACTCCTTGCCAACTAGGCATAAAAACTGAAGAGCTATGCTATGAGGGGGTTTATGTAGGAAGAGAGGGGCCATGGGAGGGGCCAGCTGTTTCTTTTCCCTGCCTAGTTAACTCCTAGTGGGACAAGCATAAACCCCACACATCATGAAGAGCTGCGTCTGTCAGTGAACGATAGGAGAAAGGCATTCGACGTGGTGGAATGGGAATATTTATGGCCGACTTTGGATACTTTTGGAATAGGGCCAGGAATCATAAAATGGGTAAAAATGTTATATAAAGGAACCCAAAGCAAGGCTAAAAAATTAATAATACCGTCTCTAAATTTTTTACATTAAATAGAGGGACGAGGCAGGGGTGCCCTTTGTCACCCCTGCTGTTCGCTCTGGTTATGGAGCCTTTAGCACAAGCCATCAGACAATCATCGAAAATAACGGGATTTTGTAGAACAGGGAGGGAGGACAAAGTGGCATTATATGCAGATGATGATTTTTCTGGGGGACACCACCGGTTCATTGGAGGAGTTGATGAATCTTGTCATTGGGTTAGAGCAGTTCTCCGGCTTCCAAATTAACTGGGATAAGTCTGTGCTACTTCTGCTGGACGATATTGAAATTCCATTGATAGGCCAAGCCGCTCAAATTCAAATTAAGGATACCGTAAGGTATCTAGGGGTAGTCGTATCACGAAATATAAAAAGGAATAACGGGAATTTATTAAGAACTTACCGTAAAATCCTTTTCTCTGAGTTCACTGACAGATGCAGCCCTTCATTGACAAGTGGGTTTACTTTATGCCCATCCTACCAGGAGTAGACTAGGCAAATAGAAAAAAGCAAGCTGACCCCTCCCAGGGGACCGTACTAGGCAAATAGAAAAAAGCAAGCTGACCCCTCCAAGGGGACCGTCCTCACTCCAGCATATAACCCCCCCTGCTCTGTATAGCATATCAGTTCGTAACAAGCCGTACAAACGCAACACAGAGGGGTGGGTGCTGCGTCTGTCAGTGAACTCAGAGAAAAGGATTTTACGGTTAAGTTCTTAATAAAATCCCTTTTTCTCTTACGTTCACTGACAGACGCAGCCCTTCATTGACAAGTGGGGATGTCCCAAAGCAGCATCAGTCAAGAGGGGTGGGTAAACAACAACTGTACCCAACAGTATCATCTCAGGAGGCGCCAGCCGCGCCTATACCGCCGCCTGTAAAACTTTACGGCCAAAAGCAGCATCCGCAGATGCTGACACATCAACTTAGCAAAAGTGTGCACCGAGGCCCAAGTAGCCACCTTGCACACCGAAGCTTGGTGTCTGAAAGCCCAGGAAGTACTAACTGCCCTGGTGGAATGAGCCGTGACTGGAAAAGGAGGGACTTTGCCCCGAACAGTATACGCAGGAGTCAGGGTCTGTCTGATCCAATGGGAAACAGTAGCCGACGAGGCCGCCAACCCTTTGCGCGGTCCTTCTGTCAGCACAAACAAGGCATCAGACTTCCGAAAAGAAGCTGTAGCCGCTAAATACACCCGCAAAGCCCTCACAACATCCAAAGAATGTAACTCAAATTCCTTGGGATGCGACGGGTGCGGACATAACGAAGGGAGAACAATCTCCTCATTAATGTGAAAAGAGGAGACCACCTTCGGTAGAAACGAAGGGGAAGGTCGCAAGACCGCCTTGTCCTTATGAAGGACCAAGTAAGGAGACTTACAGGACAACGCTGCCAACTCAGACACCCGCCTAGCGGATGTAATGGCCACCAAGAAAGCCACTTTTTGCGACAGCAATTGTAGCGGAATATCCCTGATTTTCTCATATGACGGTTTCTGCAGTACAGAAAGTACCAAATTCAAATCCCACGGTGCCAAAGGCGACCGTATCTGAGGAGCCACATTGCGTACACCTTGTACAATTGTACGTATCAACGAATGTGATGCCAAAGGCCATTGAAAGAGAATCGCCAGAGCCGAAATCTGACCCTTGAGAGTACTCAATGCCAACTAGTTATCCAGGCACTGCTGCAAAAAAGCCAGCACCCGGGACACAAGGCAAGAGCGGGGGTTTCAAACCCCCGCCTCGCACCAGGCAATATAGGCCTTCCAGGTGCGATGATAAATCTTGGGCGAAGTACACTTGCGTGCCTTAAGCATGGTAGGGATCACGGAGTCAGAGACACCCCTATCCCTCAGCACCTGGGACTCAATAGCCAAGCCGTCAAAGCCAGCGAAAGTAAAGCAGGGTGCAGGATGGGTCCCTGTGACAATCTTTACGCAGCGGTAGACGCCAGGAAACATCTGTCACCATCTGCACCATGTCGGCATACCAAGGGCGCCGAGGCCAATCCGGAACTACCAGGATTGTCGGGATTCCCACCGCTTCTACCCTGCGCAGTAGCCGTGGTAGAAACTTGATGGGAGGGAAGGTGTACAGGAGCCGATACCGACCCCAATGCACTACCAACGCGTCCGTGGTGGCCGACAACGGGTCCCTTGTTCTGCACACGAAGGTCTGCACATTGTGATTGAACCTGGATGCCATGAGGTCAACGTCTGGCGTGCCCCACTTGTGGCAAATCTGGCGGAACACCTCTGGATGTAGGGACCATTCCCCCTGATCCAGCGTCTGGCGACTGAGAAAGTCCGCCTGCCAATTTTCTATGCCCGGAATGTAAATGGCGGAGATTGCCGGCACGTGAAGTTCTGCCCATTGCAGAATGAGAGCTGCTTCCGCAGCCGCTGCCGAGCTCCTCGTTCTGCCCTGATGGTTCACGTACGCCACAGCCGTGGCGTTGTCCGACTGAACCTGAACTGGGGGGGCCGCGCAGCCGTACCGTCCAGTGGGAGAGGCAGAGCCTGATTGCCCTCAGCTCCAGCACATTTCTCGGAAGGCGGGATTCCTGCGCCGACCAGTGGCCCTGAGCAGACAGCTGCCCCAGGACCCCCCCCCCCTCCGCCCGACAGGCTGGCGTCCATCGTAACTATTGACCAATTCAGGGGGAGGAAAGACTTCCCCAACGATAGAGCCGGGGCCAGAAGAAACCAGGTCAACGATCCTCTGGTCTGATGATCCAATCTGATCAGCTGGTTCAGGGACTGCGGAGACTTGTCCCACCGTGACAGAATCGCTCGCTGCAGGAGCCGAGAGTGACTCTGGGCATAAGGTATCGCCTCGAAGGCTGAAACCATGAGCCCTAACACCCGCATACAGAACCGTAAGGAGGACCACTGGCGTGACAGCAGGGTTCGCACCGCTGCTTGCAGTGTTAGTAACTTGGCCAGAGGCAAGAACACTTTCGCCTGCTCCGTGTCCAGAATCAGACCCAGATATTCCAGTCGACAGGACGGGGTCAACGTCAACTTCTGCAGGTTGATCAGCTAGCCGAAGTCTTTTCAAGTGATAGCCACATTCTCCTCCAGGGCCGAAGCAGATTCCGCTCGCAGGAGTAAGTCGTTGAGGTATGCTACTACCGCAATGCCTCTCTGCCTCAATAGCGCCAGCACCGAAGCCACCAGCTTGGTGAACACCCAAGGAGCCGAGGCCAGACCGAAGGGAAGGGCCACAAATTGATAATGTAGATCCCCCACCGCAAAGTGCAGAAAGCGCTGGTGCCGGGGACAAATGGGAACATGAAGATACGCGTCCCTGATATCCAGAGACGCCATGAAGTCCCCTTGGTGCAGGGCGGCCACGAACTTTCACGCCTTCACAAAGTGGTTTAGCGCTTTTAGGTCCAGAACTGGCCTGACCCCACCCTTTTTGGGCACCACAAAGAGGTTTGAATAGAAGCCGCGGAACCTTTCCAACGGAGGTACCGGCACAATCACCCCTTGTTCAGAGAGCGTCTGAACGCCCCTGAGGGAGTCTCAAGTTCGATGGGAAGAACCTGTCTGGGGGTAGAGTGCTGAACTCTATCCAGTATCTGGAGGACACCACTTCCTGCACCCATCGGTCGGAAATGCGGGCAGTCCACCTGTCTGCGATCCCCAGAAGTCGGCCCCCCACCCGAGAATCGGGTGCAACCCATCATGCAGAGGAGGACTTATCCTCCACCTTTCGCTCTTGTACTGCCAGGGCCGATTACCGGATCCCGAGGCAGACTTGCCGAGCCTTGAGCCCTTGCCCGCTGCACACGAAAAAAAATCTCTTCTGACCCGAAGAAGCAGGACGCTGCTTACGGCGGAACTCCCGCCGCCTGGTCTCCGGGAGAAAAGTACTCTTCCCTCCGGTGAAATCTTGGATGAAATCATTAAATTGTGCCCCAAAGAGCCGATCACCCTGAAAGGGGAGATCCGTGAGGCCCTTCTTAAAAGCGTGGTCACCCGACCAACAGCGTAACCACAGCACCCGTCTGATAATGACTGCGAAAACAGACATCTTAGACAACAAAGGTCTAAAGCTGCGTCACACAGGTACCGAAGACCCTGTATCAGATGGTCTGCTTGCTGTGACGCCTCAAGCGAGCTCCTGCAGCTCAACTCATTGTGCAACTCAGTCGCACACTCGGTAAGGGATTGCGCCACCATGGCCGACACCAAAGCCCGTCTCATGGCTGACAGCGCCAACAAAAACAGTGCCTTGGATACCGCCTCCATCCGCCTATTGGCCGGATTCTTAAAAAGAGGGAGACCCCTCCAAGGGGATGGTCGTTGCCTTATTCAGGCGAGCCACCGGAGGGTACACTGCGGGGGATGCCCGCTTCTTCACAAAACTATCCTCAAAGGGATATAGCGTACAGCGAAACGTTTGGGCAAGGCAAAGGGATTCTGCGGACGCTGCCATTCCTTATAGACCAGCTGGTCAAAGAATTGATCATAGGGATAACCCTTTAAGGTGGCTTAAAAGACCCACAAACGTATGCAGTCTCCTGCGACTCCCCGGCTTGGTCCAGTTGCAAGGACGCACGGATATTGGCGATCAGGGAGGCCACCAGCGCCCTTTCGCGCGCTACCGAGGCCCCCTGGTCTTCCTCGCCATCCGAGGGCTCCAGTTCACCATCTGAGAGCTCCATAGGGGTCCCCGTGACCACTGAGGCCCCTTCCGGTTCAGAATCCTCCCCCGATGAAGGAGGGGGGGTGGACGCTTTTTAGTCACCCCCTTAGCACGGCACCTCCCGGGGAAAAAACTCCCCCAATATGGATCTTAGCTGATCCAGGGGAACCAGAGTCCCCAGCGCAGGTTGTGCTTCAACCGACTCCTCCTTGGAAGGACCCGCAGGTTCAGCCGCCATTGCGCCACCGGACACTGACAGGCCAAAAGGCCCTGACACCCCCACAATGCAGCCCCACTACTGCCCCACAGATCAACCGGGAGACACCCAGGAGGATTGCACCCACCGCTACCAGCACCCCAAGGAGAGCCCAGCTATACTTGCTGTGTGTGATTGCCCATTAAGCGCTGCATCCCAGTAGGAGTGCTTGCCACCAGTCAGGAGCCTGCGCCGCCCTGTGCCATCCACGCTGTCCCAAAATGAAAGAGGAAGAAGCGTCGTCAGCAGCACATTTTCATCCACAGGCACATCATCCATGGCCGCCGAGCGGTCACAAGAGGCCAAAGCCTGTTACACAGGCCGCGACTACGGCAAAATGGCCGCTGATTCGTCACTAGAGGCCAAAATAGCCCATAAAATGGCCGCAGCTACGGCAAAATGGCGGCGATCCGCCTCAAAATGAGGCCGGATCGCCGCATGGCGGCTTTTAGAGCGCGGGGGTAGGAGGGGGCAATCTCGAGCAAGACGCCCACGGTGACCTGTAGCCCTAGGAACCCTCCACCGGCCGGCCTAGTCCGCTAAAAAATGCCCAGCCCCCCCCTCCGCACCCCTAAGGGGGGAGAAAGGGGGTCACTCACCAATCCGACGGGTGTAACGGGTAGCCACCCGGTTGCAGACCTTCCTCCCATCTGGTGGAGAGGGATGCTGCAGGCCAAGAGCCCCTGGACGTGAGCAAAGCCCCGGTCACTGGGCGCAAGTGGGGGTCACCCACTGGCCTCCAGCACAGAAGGGGCACAATGTGGCGGACCCCGCCAGGGCTAAGGGTAGCTCGCATCGGTCGGCCGCGCTGGGGATACTTCAGGATTTGGGATATCCTCCATGCCCCAGCCGGCTACTTGATAGCAGTCTTCTATCCGATAGCTTGAAAAGCCCAAAGAAGAAAACAATCTGTGGAACCGCAGGTCCCAGCAGGGAACCAGGTCTAACTCCTTGCACTAGGCATAATAAAACTGATATGCTATACAGAGCGGGGGGTTATATGCTGGAGTGAGGATGGCCCCCTGGGAGGGGTCAGCTTGCTTTTTTTCTATTTGCCTAGTCTACTCCTGGTAGGATGTGCATAAACCCACTTGTCAATGAAGGACTGCGTCTGTCAGTGAACGTAAGAGAAATATAAATTTAAAACCCTTGCTGGCTAATTTTATAGATAAAACTAAGAGCTGGTGCAAATTGCCATTGACGGTAATAGGCAGAGCCAATCTTATAAAAATGATTTGGTCACCACAATTACTTTACGTTTTCCACAACTCACCAGTCTGGAAAACACTGGTTTCGGCAAGTAGAATCTCTCTTTAGAAAATTAATATGGAAAGGAAAATCATCGCGGATAAAACTATCCACATTGATGCTGGCTAAGGAGAGTGGGGGTTTGGCCATCCCCCACCCAAGAAATTATTTTTTAGGATAACAGACACAGCACTTTAGTGGTTGGACGGAAGTGATAGAGATGGATAGCATACAGAGTCTTTTATGCTCCGTATATGGAGATGGGTATCCTTTGATATCCTTCTTGGAAGCAGGTAATATAATGGAAGATAAAAAGTGCCAGACTGGGGAGTTGTTTGAGAAGATATGGCAGAAAACTAGATTTTAAGGGACATACACTGTTCACTCCTATCTGGAACAATAAAAAATATATGGAACTGTCAAAACTAGAAGGTTTTGATTTATGTAAGGTAAAAGGTATAAAATATATCAATTGTTCCAGGAAGGTGAGATAAAAATTTTGCTCAACTTGGGAAGGAATTTGGACTGCCCAACCGGAGATTTTTACAATATACACAGGCAGGCATTTAGGAATTTAAATGAAATAAACCTAATATACTGACAATTTCGAACAAGCGGGATAAAAAACAGGGCCTAATATCACAAATATATCACCAGCTACAAGAGCAATATCAGAAAAAAATAATTTTACCAGCAAAGAGATTATGGGATGAGGAACTGGGTGGAGCTACAGATGAGCAATGGATAAGAGCATTGACAACTCTTTCCAAAGTCTCTGTGTCCCTGGCCCAGCGTCTTACTCAATTGTTTATTGTTCACAGAGCGTACTATACTCCAGAGAAACTGTATAAATGGAAACGTAGGAACACAGATCAATTCCCTAGATGTAAAAAAGAGGGTGGGGCTAATACACATGCTGTGGAGATGTCCCAAGCTTCATTGATACTGGTATGGAGTAATATCTACAATTAATGATGGTCTTGGGACAAGTGGCGGCTGGTGAAGTTTTAGGATGGGGGGGGCACCAGACCCCTCCTTTCCTTTTTGACCCCTCCTACTTCTAATAAGCCCCATCCACTCAGTCCCATGTATTCCACATATTGTGTCAGGAGTACACAGCTCGGCATCACAGGACACAGTATACAGCTCGGCATCACAGTATACATCTTGGCATCAGATGACACAGTATACAGCTCGGCGTCACAGGACACAGTATGCAGCTCGGCGTCACAGGACACAGTATGCAGCTCGGCGTCACAGGACACAGTATGCAGCTCGGCGTCACAGGACACAGTAGCTCGACGTATGA
>BLSH010207307.1:208314-238720 GCA_018402905.1 Glandirana rugosa
TATATATATATATATATATATAATGTTTGGGGAATCCAAGTAATGTTCCAGCAGAAAATACTATTAACTTGTAAGCAACATATGTCAGAAAAAGATTTGGTCTTTAAAGCCCCATACACACAGGCGTTTTGGACGCCGGCGTTTGTAGGCGTTTTTTGCAGCTCTCCATGTTATTCAATGGCCCTCTAAAAACGCCGACGTTTGTGGGCAGTAGAGGGCATCGGCGTTAGTGAGCTGCAGCTAGAACGCGGGACCAGTGCGTTCTGAAGCTGCAGCGTCATGACATTTTTGACGCCGAGGCAACAAAACGCTCAATAACGTTGCTTAACGTTGTATACACAGCGTTAAGCCTCGTCAGGCGTTCTATTCAAAATCAATGGTTCCCTGTGGGAGCCCATTGATTTGAATAGAAGCCGCACCAGAAGTCGGATCACGGTGATCCGACTTGCGGCGCGACTTGTGTGCCGTGCCTTAAAGGGGAACCCCCGCAAAAAATTTGCGTGGGGTTCCCCCCCCCAGAGCATACCAGGCTCTTTGATCTATCAGGGATTTTAAGAGGAGCCCCCACGCCGAAAAAAACCGGGCAAGCGCCCCCCCCCTCCTGGACTGTACCAGGCCGCATGCCCTCAACTTGGGGAGTATGGGTGCTTTGGGGCAGGGGGGGCACTGCGCCCCCCACCCCAAAGCACCTTGTCCCCATGTTGATGGGGACAAGAGCCTCTTCCCGACAACCCTGGCCGTTGGTTGTCGGGGTCTGCGGGCGGGGGCTTATCGGAATCTGGAAGCCCCCTTTAACAAGGGGGCCCCACCCTATGTAAATGAGTATGGGGTACATCGTACCCCTACCCATTTACCTGGGGGGAAAAAGTGTACAAAAAAAAACACTACACAGCTTTTTAAAATATTTTATTAAATCCGCTCCGGCATCTTCTCCCCTCTCTTCTTTCTTCGGCTCTTTTGCGGAGTCTTCGGTCTTCTGAGGGGGTCTTCAGCTCTTTTGCTGCTGTCTCCCCGGCTAGCTTCTCCCGCCGCTGCTGCTGCTTCTTCTTCCCCTTCTTCAGATGTTGACTCGTCGCTCTCTTCCACTCGAATGCCGGGTCCGTGCTGCGCGGTTGCCTTATATTGGCATGGGGCGGGGCCACACGATGATGTCATCAGCCCCACCCTCATGATGGCACATCCTGGGGCGGGGCTTCACATCACCCTTCCAGACGGGCGCAGCGGGTAGCCACCCGAGATAGACCTGCTGGCACTACAGGTGGGGAGGGAGCTGCTGGCCGCGCGACACCTCGCCGCGAGCCGCAGCCCGGTCACTCAGTGCACTGGCGGGACGTTTAACCCGCCGTCTGCCCCGCACGGAAGGGGGCCCGATGCGGCCGACCCCACAAGCAGCTAAGGGAGGGCTCGCATCCGTCGGCCACGCTGGGGAGACTACCTGGACCTAAAGATCTCCAGCCTGTCACCCAGCCGGCTGCTTGATTGCATTCTTCATCAGATAGCTTGAGAAAAACAAAAAATTGGGGAACCGCAGATCCCAGCAGGGAGCCAGGTCCACTCCTTGCACTAGACAGAATAAAACTAAAGTACTAGCAGGGCGGAGTGGGTTATGCAGAGTGAGGACTGCCCCCTGGGAGGGGCTAGCTTGCTCTTTGTCTGAACTATGTTCTGCCTAGTCTATTCCTGGTAAAAGGTGCATACCCCACATGTCAAGATTAAGAGGCTGCGTCTGTCAATGAACGAAAGAGAAAAATAATTTTCCGCCGAGGAAGCGCACCAAATTCTTAGTGCAGCCGACAAAAGAAATGGGGAGCTCTTTACTTCGGATTCCTTTTCAAATTCAGATTCTGATGTGAATTATGAGCCAGTCCTAAGTAGTGGAACACTGACAGACTCAGAGGAGGAAGATAGTCCGCCCGCCAGACAAAGGCGTTTTGGTTAGGAGGCAGTCCATCCACCAGCACCATAGTGCCACCCACCAGCACCGCAGTACCTCGGCAAGAAAGGCCAAGTACCAGTGTGGTGTCACCTCAGCCCCAAAGGGTTAGGACCATGCCGGCTTTCCCTATTCCCTTCAGAACCCCTTGTGGCTTCTAATTCAGGAGAACCTAGCATTCCCCCTTTCACTGCCCAGCCAGGAGTCCAGGTGGACATGGATAACTTTTCCCCCCAATTGATTTTTTTCAGTTAATTTTTAGAGGGCATGCTAGCATCAATTGTTGCCCAGTGAAACCTGAATGCATGACAATTTATTGTAAGTAATCCAACATCCTATTACTCCCGTCCCTTTGAGTGGAGAGACCTTACAGTGGAGGAGTTTAAGACTTTTTTGGGCCTCACATTCTGTATGGGACCCAGCAAAAAAAAAAAAACGAATTACATTCCTATTGGTCAACGCACCCCATGTCAATCTTCTCCACGGTAATGCCCAGAACCAGATACCTTATGATAATGAGGTGCCTACATTTCAACGACAATACCCAGTGCCCTCCCCGAAATGACCCAAATTATGATATTCTTTTTAAAATCCGGCCACTAATAAATTATTTTTCTGAAAAATTCCCCCAGTTGTTTATACCAGACCAACACATATGCATAGATGAGTCACTTGTCAAATTTAGCGGCAGGCTAGGAATCAAGCAATTTATCCCGAGCAGAAGGAACCACTATGGGGTGAAAGTGTACAAATTATGTGACCAAGCCACAGGGTACACATATGCCTTCATAGTGTATGAAGGGAAGGACACCCAGCTGCATCCCTCTAATTGCCCAGACTATTTAGGATCGAGCGAGAAAGTTGTTTGGGACCTCATATACCCACTACTGGAGAAAGGCTATCACTTGTATGTAGATAACTTGTACATGAGTCTGCCTCTGTTCCGAAACCTTCACCATAAGAAGACGCCAGCATGTGGCACTATGAGGAAGAACCACCTCAAAGGCTTGTCAATATGAAGGTAAGAGGGGAGACTGTGAGCTTGCGAAACTGGAAAATTCTGGCAGTGAAGTGGAGGGAGAGAAGGGATGTCTACATGCAGTCTTCGATCCACAATAATACTTGCATGGAAATCCCCAGAAGGAATGGCCCCATCCAAAAGCCAACGTGTTCATGAATATAATTTGTCCATGGGGGGAGTCGACTACTACGACAAAATGCTCAAACCCTACCTTGCCACAAGATGGACATACCATTGGTATAAAAAAGTAGCATTTTTTTTTTTCATTTGGCCATATACAACTCCTATGTAATCTATCGCAACTCCACCGAAACCCTTCCTTGGCTACCAGGAGGAAATTATCACTGCCCTTCTATTCCCGAATTACCCTTTGCTCAAATGTCCCACACATGTGGTGTGACCATACTCTGGAGCAGTAGAATGTGTTTTGGGATGTAGTTGCAAGTATACATATGCCATGTGAGGGGAAATAACCCGTTACAATGATAATTTTGTGAAAAAAGAAAAAATCTTAATTTTTCAAAGAATTGTGGGGAAAAAATGACAACTTCAAAAAAACGCACCATGCCTCTTACTAAATACCTTGCAATGTCTACTTTCCAAAAAGGGATAATTTGGAGGGCACTATTACTTTCCTGGCTTGTTCGTGTCTCAAGAAATGAGAAAGGTCATCAGTTCATCAGGTGTGATCAATTTTCAATGATTAGCACCATAGCTTGTAGACGCTCTAACTTTCTCAGAGACCAAATAATATCCACCGATTTGGGTTATTTTTACCAAAGATATGTAACAGTATAAATTGTGGCCAAAATTTATGAAGAAAAGTTACTAATTTGTTTTAAAAGAAGAAAAATGTGGGTTTTTTTTTCAAATTTTTCGGTCTTTTTTTTCATTTATAGCACAAAAAAATAAAAAACACAGTAGTGATTAAATACCACCAAAAGAAAGCTCTGTTCGTATGAAAAAAAGGACAAATAAATCATATGGGTACAATGTTGCATGACTGAGTAATTGTCAAAGTGTGAGAGCACCGAAAGCTGAAAATTGGTCTGGGCAGGAGAAGGGGTTAAGTGCCCAGTAGGCTAGTGGTTAAATAAAGGTGTCCACTTTATTGACAATCATCATCATGAAATCACTTATATGTGAACAGAAATTAGGCACTCTTACATATCCTTCCAGCAGCTCTGTGGCGTTGAGATGAGCCCATGGACCCCTCATCAGGTGGCCAATCCTTCTGTCCGTGATGTTACAAATCCAATTGTAATGTGAAACAAGAAGCGGAGTCCCGGCACCATATGCGCCTATGCACTCTCCCCAAATCCAGAAATGAAATCACTAGATGTGACATTTTGTTAATACTCTGAGCTGTTTCCAGGACAGCAGAAGGTATTTGGGAGTAATAGCAGTAGACTGACTCCTCAGGGGCAAGGTCATCAGACAAGGACTGGATTGACACAGTGAGGGTGATTTACTAAAATTGAAGACTGTAAAATTTAGTGCAGCTGTGCATGGTAGCCAATCAGCTTCTAAGTTCAGCTTGCTCAATTACACTTTGACAAGAAAAAATGGAAGCTGATTGGTTTCTATGCAGAGCTACACCAGACTTTGCACTCTCCAGTATTAATAAATCAACCCCACAGAGTATCTGTAGCTGAGGGCTCAGAAGCTGTTAATCTGCAGGAGAGTGCTTGTGACTGTAGCAATCAGACTAGATAAATTGGTAATTTGGGTCAAAACCTGGCATGTAAAAAGCTCAGCTGAAAGAGCAGATGGCCAAGTCACACCTGACAGATCTAAGGAGGACTCTGAAGATGAAACGAAGATCAGAGGATAACATGGATTCCAGGCTACAGTTATTGGCACCATCAGAAGGAATGCTGCAAGCAGCCCCCAGCACCATAAAAATGTAAACTGGGGCACCTAGTACAGCAGGACTGTCCTCCCCATGTCTAGAATCAGACATGTTGCACCCACGTGGTGGTAAGGTAATGTATAGGTCCAGGGTAAAGAGACCTTAGGTGCTCACAAAACCAGGACAGTTGGCAGCAGCTGAGGGTCAGATGGCTGGAGGAGTCCAACAGCAATGTAGGTGGGCAGCAGGAACTGATCTAAGTCCATGTGGCTCTCTGCCACCAGCAACTACAGCCTATGGAAGTCTTTAACCTGAAGTTTAAGAATTTCTTGTGTGGCTCGACAAGAAAGTTTATATTTAGGTCGCAAGATCTTAGCTTAACTCTGCAGCGTATTTTTAACTCAATCCTGGAAAGAGAGCCCACTACCCCAATTGAATTTGATCGGGTGCATCAGGCATTTAGGCAATCTGCTCCGGACACTGACGCTCCTAGAGATGTGATCTCTAAAATGCATAAATACTCGCTTAGAGATGCCGTCATGAACAGGATGCGTTCTAGACAATGTCTGGAATTTGAAGGAGCTCAGTTATATTTTTTTCCAAATATTTCTAGACGTACCTTATCTAAACAGCGCTCTCTGTGACCCTTTCTAGAGGCCCTTAGACAAGCAGGGATCACCAACCATTGGGTTTTCCCCTTCAGGTTACACGCTAAAAAGGGTGACATCACTGCAGTCTACAGATCACATAGCGATTTAGCAGGCTTTATGGAAGTTTTAGTCCTCTCGGAGGTGGCACTCCCTGAAGAACAGAGGATAGATTTTGCTCAGATACCATCAATTCGCTGGAGTAAGGTTCCCAGTAGCTCCCGTAGGCGACAGAGAGCGAGGACTTATCGAGGAGAGGCTGACTCAACTTGAAATTTTAGACTCAAGTGGACATAGTCCCAATTTAAGGGCGGTACTAGTATAACTAATGGGACTCTGCATAAAAAACACTTTTCCAAGGTGAAGAAAAGCCCCCATTTAAGAGATCTATAGCTAGAGTGGAAGAGCAGCATCTTTGCTGCAAACCCGACGCTGTGCTTGTTGTGAGGGTTGTTTTTTTTTTTCTGTTTGCTATTTTAGTTCAGTATAAAGTTAAGAGTCTGTGGCAGAGCTTATATGAGTCTGGATTAGCCAGGGAGGAGGGAGGGAGAAAAACCTCAATCATGGCGGCTTCCGTACTTCCTATAGGAAGGACTTTGTTGTTTCGGAGCCACGTCTTTTTCAGACACACGCACGTGGCTGCAGGCATGTGAGCAGGCCCGTGCGGGATATTAGGTTTTATATTGTGTTTTTTTTTTTTTGTTTGTTTTTTTGTTCCTCCTTGGGGGGACAGGGGATCTGGTTCTGTTCCATGGATTACTCCCAATGTTATTTTTACTGACATAATTTCTGACTTATGAAAGGTACAATTAAGGTAATTTCTTATAATGTCCACAGGATGTGCTCCCCGATCAAAAGAAATAAAATTTGGCTAGAATTAAGGCGTTTGAATCCCCAGATTATAATGCTGCAAGAGACACCCCTCAAGCCCTCTTTAACACCTAAATTGCCTACACATGTTTAAACAGTGGTATTTAAGCTTATCACCAGTCCCAAAGGCCAGAGGGGTCGCTATAGCTATCCATAAGAACTGTCCCTTTGCGGTTAAGGACTCCTGTACAGACCCTGAGGGTCGCTTCACATTTGTGAAAGGTCAGATCCAGGGCTAAATATATACCTTTGCTACAATATATGCCCCCAATTTACATCAAACAACATTTATAGAAGGGGTTCTTTCTAAATTGGTATACTTCCAGGAGGGAATACTAGTTTTTGGGGGGGATTTTAACCTAAGTCCCAACTGGAAGGACAGCATTATCTCAGATGGCCTTAAAGCGTTTTCATAAGGCTATGCAGTCAAATCATTTAATTTACTGCTGGAGGTTGCTTAATGCATCTACAAAGGACTATAGTTAATATTCTAAGGTCCATAAGATGTACAGTGCCTTGCGAAAGTATTCGGCCCCCTTTGAACTTTGCGACCTTTTGCCACATTTCAGGCTTCAAACATAAAGATATAAAACTGTAATTTTTTGTGAAGAATCAACAACAAGTGGGACACAATCATGAAGTGGAACTAAATTTATTGGGTATTTCAAGCTTTTTTAACAAATAAAAAACTGAATAATTGGGCGTGCAAAATTATTCAGCCCCCTTAAGTTAATACTTTGTAGCGCCACCTTTTGCTGCGATTACAGCTGTAAGTCGCTTGGGGAAGTCTCTATCAGTTTTGCACATCGAGAGACTGAAATTTTTGCCCATTCCTCCTTGCAAAACAGCTTGAGCTCAGTGAGGTTGGATGGAGAGCGTTTGTGAACAGCAGTTTTCAGTTCTTTCCACAGGTTCTCAATTGGATTCAGGTCTGGACTTTGACTTGGCCATTCTAACACCTGGATATGTTTATTTGTGAACCATTCCATTGTAGATTTTGCTTTATGTTTTGGATCATTGTCTTGTTGGAAGACAAATCTCCGTCCCAGTCTCAGGTCTTTTGCAGGCTCCATCAGGTTTCCTTCCATAATGGTCCTGTATTTGGCTCCATCCATCTTCCCATCAATTTTAACCATCTTCCCTGTCCCTGCTGAAGAAAAGCAGGCCCAAACCATGATGCTGCCACCACGTTCGACAGTGGGGATGGTGTGTTCAGGGTGATGAGCTGTGTTGCTTTTACGCCAAACATAACATTTTGCATTGTTGCCAAAAAGTTCGATTTTGGTTTCATCTGACCAGAGCACCTTCTTCCACATGTTTGGTGTGTCTCCCAGGTGGCTTGTGGCAAACTTTAAACGACACTTTTCATGGATATCTTTAACCACTTCAGCCCCGGAAGGATTTCCAGCTTTAGGACCGGAGCCCTTTTTGCGATTTGGCGCTGCGTCGCTTTAACTGAATATCGCGCGGTCGTGTGACGTTGTACCCAAACGAAATTTGCGTCCTTTTTTTCCCACAAACAGAGCTTTCTTTTGGTGGTTTTTGATCCCCTCTGCGTCATTTCTGATCGCCGCTATAAACAAAAGAAGAGCGACAATTTTGCAAAAAAACCCAAATTTCTTACTTTTTGCTAAAATACAAATCCAAAAAAAAAAAAATATAAAAAAAACATTTTTTTTCGCAATCGGCGTTTATAGATTGGTTTGCGCAAAAGTGGTCGCGTTTACGGATGATGAGAATTCATTTTTGGGGTTTTCATTTTATTTTTATTTTTTACTGGTAATGGCGGCGATCTGCGATTTTTAGCGGTACTGCGATATTGGGGCGGACATGTCGGACCATTTTGACACTTTTTTGGGACCATTGGCATTTATACAGCGATCAGTGCTATAAAAATGCACTGATTACTGTGTAAATGCCATTGGCAGTGAAGGGGTTAACCTGCAGGGGGCGCTCTAAGGGTTAACTATGTTCCCTGGGCGTGTTTTAACTCTATGGGGGGACTGCCCTGGCTGGGGAAGGGAAGTGGTCACAGCCTCCATATACAGGAAAGGCTGTGATCACAGCCCTTCCCCCTTCACAGAACGGAGGTCCGTGTTTACTTACACGGACCTCCGTCCCTTCACTCCGGGGGGGCCATCGCACGTAGCCGGCGGCAATCGAAGCCGCCACACCCACTCCCTGGCCCTCCCCGAACACAGTGAGCGTGCGGGCGCGCCTCCGGCGGCGCGCGCTCGCTCACAGTGCGCGTTATCGCAGCAGATGGCGATTTGCGATAACAAACCGCCTTGTCGCCGTCAACCTGCGGTTGGCGGTCGGAAAGTGGTTAAGAAATGGCTTTCTTCTTGCCACTCTTCCATAAAGGCCAGATTTGTGCAGTATACGACTGATTGTTGTCCTATGGACAGAGTCTCCCACCTCAGCTGTAGATCTCTGCAGTTCATCCAGAGTGATCATGGACCTCTTGGCTGCATCTCTGATCAGTCTTCTCCTTGTATGAGCTGAAAGTTTAGAGGGACGGCCAGGTCTTGGTAGATTTGCAGTGGTCTGATACTCCTTCCATTTCAATATTATCGCTTGCACAGTGCTCCTTGGGATGTTTAAAGCTTGGGAAATCTTTTTGTATCCAAATCCGGCTTTAAACTTCTCCACAACAGTATCTCGGACCTGCCTGGTGTGTTCCTTGTTCTTCATGATGCTCTCTGCGCTTTAAACAGACCTCTGAGACTATCACAGTGCAGGTGCATTTATACGGAGACTTGATTACACACAGGTGGATTCTATTTATCATCATTAGTCATTGAGGTCAACATTGGATCATTCAGAGATCCTCACTGAAGTTCTGGAGAGAGTTTGCTGCACTGAAAGTAAAGGGGCTGAATAATTTTGCACGCCCAATTTTTCAGTTTTTAATTTGTTAAAAAAGTTTGAAATATCCAATAAATTTCGTTCCACTTCCTGATTGTGTCCCACTTGTTGTTGATTCTTCACAAAAAATTACAGTTTTATATCTTTATGTTTGAAGCCTGAAATGTGGCTAAAGGTCGCAAAGTTCAAAGGGGGCCGAATACTTTCGCAAGGCACTGTATACTAGAATTGATTTGCTATGGCTGGATCAGTTTTATTTAGATCTGTTAGAGGGAGCAGCTAATGAACAGATTACATTGTCGGACCATGCCCCGGTCTCAATTACACTTAGACCTCCCCGTTAGGACGGAGAGGGAATGGACCTGGCGCATGAACAACATTCTGGATGACCCTACTGGCTTAGGAACAGTCACTGAAGCAATTACAACATACTTTGGGATAAATGAAACAGATGAAGTTTCCAAAAGGGTACTATGGGAAGGCCATAAAGCAGTTATTAGAGGAGCTCTGATTTCACAGGTTTTGAGGCTTAAGAAGCAATTCTCAGATATACAATATATGGAAAACTTGCATAAACCCTTCCAATCCTCTGAAGTCGAGAGCAGCCTCCATGAGGGATGCGATAGATTGGCTGTGTTCCTGGACCAGCAGGTAAAAAGAAGATTGAGGTTCTGGGCTCATAGGTTCTATAAACAGGGAAATAAACCTGGGAAAATGCAAGCCATTGTCTTGAGAAAGAGAAAGACGTGCCATGTTCATAGGCTCGGGTAATGGGGTGGACAACAGGTTTTTCAGTCATCCAAAATAGCTAGACTGTTTCAGGAATTTTACTGCAATCTTTACTGCTTAGATCCAGATAGATGGTCACATACTTCTTTAAAATATAGAGAGAGGATTAAGAGCTACCTAGCAGAGATAAAATATCCACAACTATCTCCTGACCTAGTTGCTTTATGTGAGAAATCAATCACTCAGGAAGATTTGGAGATTATTATTAAGAATGTACCAAAAGGGAAGAGCCCTGGGCCAGATGGGTTTAACCACTTAAGGACCGAGCCTTTTTTGAAATTCGGTATTTACAAGTTAAAATCATTTTTTATTGCTAGAAAATTACTTAAAACCCCCAAACATTATATTTTTTTTTTTCGAACACCCTAGAGAATAAAATGGCGGTCGTTGCAATACTTTGTCAGACCGTATTTGCGCAGTGGTCTTACAAGCGCCTTTTGTAAAAAAAAAAAAAAAATTTCTGAGTTAAAAAATAAGCAAACTGTAAAGTTAGCCAATTTGTTTTCCATATTATTTAAGATAAGGTTACGCCGAGTAAATTGATACCCAACATGTCATGCTTCAAAATTGCACTCGCTCGTGGAATGGCGACAAACGCTGGCACTTAAAAATCTCCATCAGTGACGTTTAAAAAGGTCTACAGGTTACCAGTTTTGAGTTACAGAGGAGGTCTAGTGCTAAAATGATTGCTCTCGCTCCAACGATCGCGGCAATACCTCACATGTGTGATTTGAACACCGTTTTCATATGCAGGCGGGACATACGTATGCGTTCGCTTCTGTGTGCGAGCTCGGCGGGAGGGGGCGTTTTACAATTTTTATTTATTTTAGTTTTTATTTTTACATTGTTCTTTTAAAAAAAAAAATTGATCACTTTTATTCCTATTACAAGGAATGTAATCATTCCTTGTAATAGAAAAAAGCATGCCAGAATCTCTTAAATATGAGGTTCTGGGGTCAAAAAGACCTCAAATCTCATGTTTAAACTAAAATGCAAAAAAATTATAAAAATAATGTCATTTGGTAAAAAAAAAATTCTCCTTTAAGAGCTATGGGCGGAAGGGATGTTTGACGTTCCTTCCACCCTTCAACGCTATGGAGCCGAGTGGGAGTCTTCTTCCGCTCACTCGGCATCCAGGCAGTGGGGGGAGCGGACCTGATCATCTCCGCTGCTACTGTAGGTCCAGCAAGTGGCAGAGCTGACGGGAGAGGGGTGGGCACCTCTCCCGCCCCCGATAAAAGTGATCTTACGGCGAATCATCCGCAGAGACCACTTTTATCCGAAAGATGGCTGCCCACCCTTTTTAAAAATACAGGCGTTATGGTAACTATCTGCTACCATAGCAATGGTATTCAACAGCAAAGTAGCGGAGTATTATGACGGTGGACAGTCCGGAAGTGGTTAATAGTACATACTATGGGAAATTTTCACAGCTTTTACTCCGGTATATGTGAGATTACTTTAATTCAAAGACCAAATATAATGATAGTCTACAAGAGGCCCTTATGACCTATGTAACAGTGCTCCCTAAAGAGGGCAAGGACCCTACATTATGTACGAGTTACCACCCAATATCTCTTTTAAATCAAGATATTAAAACATTAGCAAAGGTACTGGCTTTCTAGATTGCAACCTTATTTACCATCCTTGATAGACCCTGATCAGACTGGGTTTATCAAGGGCAGGGAAGCCAGAGATGACTCAATAAGAGCCCTACATCTGATCCACTGAGCTACCCTGCAAAACACAAGTGCCCAGTCTACTCCTGTCCACAGATTCAGAAAGAGAATGGGATTCGGCAGGGGTGCCCATTGTCACCCCTGATAGTCGCACTGGTCATAGAGGTACTGTTATGCAAAATAAGAGAACCCCAATATCCGTGATTTTAAAGTAGGACTTGCAGAGCATAAACTTTCCGCTTATGTGGATGATATTCTATTTTTTATTTCTGACCCACTGATCACAGTACCTAATTTAATACCGGACCTAAAGGAATTTGGTGTTATACCGAATTTCAAAATAAATTACAATATAACTGAAATCTTGCCATTACAAATACCTCCAATTATAGCGTGCTCCCTTAATCAGTCTTTCTTTTATGTGGAATAAACGATGTATTAAGTATCTAGGAATTCGTTTGACGGCAGATCAAAGCTATATGAAGAAAACGATATCCCGCTTCTTCAAAAAATTAAGGGAGATCTGGCAGACTGGGACAGAGCTACCCTCTCCTGGTTAGGAAGAGTCAATACCTTAAAGATGGGGGCGCTCCCAAAAGCCCTATTCATTTTGCAGATGATTCCCATTGGACTTCCAAATTAATTTTTTGTTAATGCGGATTTTTACTGATTTTGTATGGCAAAAGACTAAATCAAGACTTGCATCTCATACTATCATAAGGTCTAAATTAGATGGGGGATTAGGTCTACCCAACTTGAGGAATTATTATGGAGCAATTGCCTTAACCAGAATTCTTAGTTGGAGACATCACACTACTCAAAAGGCCTGGGTGATATTAGAAAAGACATTGGCGAGCCGGGATCTAGCCCAAGCTCCATGGGTCCCACACCCATATAGAGGGCTTTCCAAAAATGCTTTTTTTTCTCACCACCCATACCTTGAAGCTCTGGGATTCAGTCAAGAAACAAGAAGCTCTATCTCTAAAAATCTCTCCATTACGAACGTTGGGAGATTTCTGCTGGCTTCCCCCAGATGAGTCACTACTTTTTTTAAAATCATGGGCGACTGATGGTGATACTAGTTGCCTCAAGCTTATGAAGAATAGGAGATTACGCCCCTTGAGGGATCTTAGAGAGGAATATGGTGAGTTCCCAATGGACACCTGGAGGTATCAGCGAATACAACACTTCTGCACAGTTCATCTACGGGGGATGAGAAAGGTGGAACCTCTCTCTGATTTTGAATCTCTATGATAGAAAGCAAACCATTATCCGTTAGCTGTTTTATATCTCTCACAAATTGCTGAATAGACGTAGTGTCACTACAGGTCTTTATCTTTCTTGGGGAGTGGGAAACGGAGCTAGAATGTCACTTTACATATTTACGGAAACGGAATATATTAAGACTGGTACATACATGCTCGATTAATATTAAAACACAGGAGACAAATCAAACTTTTGTCTAGGTGGTATAGGGTCCCGAAAATGCTGGCTGTTGCATACCCCTCAGCTTCGTATAGATGTTGGTGGGGTTGTGGGCAACAAGGCTCTCATATCCACAGCTGGTAGGAATGCCCTAAGATTAGGCCATTTTGGGCTGATCAGGAATTTGATCTTTAAAACAATCAGGGACGATCCAGTGCAGTGCCTCTTTCATGGTACACAAAGTCCCACCAGGGTGTATAAGAGCACAGTTTCACATCTGTTAGATGCAGCTAAAGGGCTTATCCCGATTTACTGGAAAAAGCTACAGGTACCTATGAAAGAAAACATGCTAAATTGGATCTAAGGACTAATTTTAGAACAGTGAATATGAGTTCATAGTTTCCTAGGGAGACAACTTTTTTTTTTTTCTCCTGGTTAACTTATTATGTTATAGTACTAAAAGACTAAGTGTATCCCCGCCCCCCCTTGGGTGATAGTATTGGGGATTGTATGAGGTAGGATTTTAATGATTGCTGATCTATGCTTGTCAATTGATTGTAAAGCAATGAAAATTTAAATAGAAATTTAGAAAAAAAACAAAAACAGTTTATATTTGTAAATTGGCTAGATCACGAGTCTCCAACGTTTCTAAACAAAGGGGCAGTTTACTGTCCTTCAGTCTTTAAGGGGGGTCAGTGGGAGTAAATAGTATCTAGTTGGTGTAAGTGGGAGGACTAATGCTCCATCAGTGGCGTCACAGGGAGGAAGAGTGCCCCATCATTGGTATCAGTGGGAGGAATGATGCTCCATTGTTGGGGTCAGTGAGAAGAATATTCCCCTATCATGGGTGTCAAAGGAATAGTACCTCATCATTCATATCAGTGGGGAGGAATAATGCCCCATCATTGGCATCAGTGGAAGGCATAGTGCCCCATCATTGGTGTCAGTGGGAGGAATAGTGTCCCAAGCGCCACATAGAAAGGCAAGCAAAGGGCTGCATCCAGCCGCAGTTTGGAGACCACTGGGCTAGATGATCAAAAGCTCAATTCACAAAACTGTTTTTCTTGCTTAGTTATTAGTTTCTTGATACTGTATCTTACATATTCCTAAAAGCTCAATTCACAAAAGGTACACAACACTCTTTATTCAACCTGCTCTCAAAGGGTGTTCTATGACACTATAAATTCACAATAAATTGTATGAATATTCAGTTTAAATCCAATCATGTGAAGAGCTAATTCCTGTTTACTTATTTCATCTGCACATGACTGGGTATTCAAAGTGAATTGGACTTTGCTTTTCACATAACTGGATAATTGTAGGAAAAATTCACATAATTTGTTAAAGTGGTAGTAAACCCCGCTTGGTCATTTTTACCTACAGGTATATCTAGGTTTATCTAGGCTTACCTGTAGATAAAATGAATATCATCTAAACAGGCACAGTTTAGGAGATATTCACCCTGGATGCAGCCACTTACATCCCAGGCGCAGGCGCTCTGAAGGTCCGGCATACTTTGTGCTGGAACCAAGGGCTCCTACGCATGGGCGGGAGTGATGTCAGTGCAGCTAAGGCCAATCACATAGCCGGAGAGCAGAAACCCAGAAGACAGACCGAGGAAAGAGATCAGCCCTCTCAGCGGTGACAAAGCGCTGCTGGAGGGCTTCGTTTCAAAGTGAATATTTCATAATGTGCTAGCATGCCATTGCCTTGCAGGTGGTTTATTATTTTTTTTTTTTACAACACATGCGGTTTACAACCACTTTAAGCAAATCAGCCCAATAGTACCACCTTGTATCAGGCATACTATAATGTCAGAAATATTAAAACCACATCACTTAATGTTTCATAAAAAAAACACACAAAGAATGACGTTAGGTTAAAAATTTATTCATCTTGTTTTGAAAATTATGCAATGTACTTCGAATCTTCACGCAAGAAATGTTTCTGTCTAAAAGCCTGCCTGTGGCGGCACACACGGATTGTTCTCTGTCTAATACTTTCAGCTGCAGGTGCCAATCACTGAACGCTGCTAAACAACGTGGCAATGACACCCCCCTGTATTAAAGGTTAAGAATCATAACAAAACTAACTATGCAAGTAGAGGCTCCAGTCTCTGCCTTGGCTACAATTTCACCATTCAGAAAAAAATAAAACGATTTATTGGCTACCACACTGAAATAAATGAAATTGGCAGAGAACTGTGCAGATTCTGCCATTTTAAAAGCCAGCAGCAGTTATGTTTTTTTTTTCTTGTACATCTTATATTTTTTGGCATTAGCCTTCAACAGCTTGGTTGGCAGCCATGCAACAAACATTTGAGGTCAAAGATGTTATATGGAACTTCCACCGTTTGTGAAGAGGATTTTACTAAATAAAGCATATCCAGGCCTCCTTAAATGGCTCTGTGATGTTCTGTATACATGAAACTCTATAAAACTAGAGTTCTCCATACATACACATAGATATATAAATTTTAAAATAAAGTCTTCAGTCAGCATTTAAAATTAAAGTTATTTTTTTCTATTCAGTCATTTGAAGGGAAAATAAATAAAAATAGAAAAGGCTAAAGTGTTTTGCATATCTATGTGGAAGAACAGAAATATCTACGCATTAGTTTCAGAAAGATCACTGTACAGACTAAACAGCATATATACAATTTGAGTGTGCAATTTTACTTGGCTGGGCATTAAACAGATGTCCATAATAGCTCTTTTCTCTGCCACAGTCGGCAGATTTTTCATTCTTGGCCAAATCCTTCTGTTTCTTCAATGGCAAAAAGCAGCTTCTCTTTCAACTGTTCATAGCTTTTGTATGGTGGTAAATCCAGACGATTGAAGCTGTGGAAGAAAGGTGTGCCATGGGGTGAGGATTATTCAGCTGCATTGCAGTATTTGGTGTGGCTGCTGTTGCTGAGATGAAAGCAAACTCCCACTGATCTCCTGACAGCCAGCCTGCTTCTAATGCAACTCTGCTGCTTTCATGACTCTATATCTAAAAGTATTGGAACCCCAGAAGGACCTTACAAGCCATCATGAACCATTGCCTTATACTGTGTGTCTTTCCTAAAGGGTTTTCATTTAACTGACTATGCAGTAACACAAATCTCCTTATATATTCAGTCTGTAGAAGTGATAGGATAGCTAGCCAGGTGGGGAAAAAGGAGGACAGAAAGAAAGAAGAGAGAGGGAGGGAAATTGAGAGAAAAAGAAATAGAAAGAAACAGAGAAAGAGAGAGAGAGAGAAAATAAGAAAGAAAGAAAGAGAAAGAAGGAAAGAGAGAGGAAGAAAGAGAGAAAGTGTGAGATGGGGAAGGGTTGATTGAGGAGAAGAGGAGTAAGAGAACTATGGTGTCCCTGTTATCAGCTGACACGATACGTTTTATACTTACCATGTATGACTTCTAGGTAGCCAGGTCTCTTTACCGACTTTCTCAATGCAGAACTTCTGAGGACCGTTACTTCCTGCAATAACAATAAAAGTTAATTACTACGTGCTTCTGTACTTGTGATACTTTTGGCAGTGCTCTGGCAATAGCCAATTACCCATTAGTTCTGCAAATCCGCCAAGTGGTAATCTGCAGGTCCCGGTGACAAACTGCAGCAAACGCAGCCGCACTTCATTGTCCATCTCCTTCACAAACTGCAACAAAATAAAAGATAGTGAGTTGTACACTACAGATGGAATGGATGACAGATGGGCTGTGTACCTGTATTACTACCAGCCGGGAGTATGAGTGGTTCTCCAGGAAGGGTATGAGTAGAGACCGTTCATTTGCAGCCTTCAGCTAATTTGAGTCAGGCTCTGATTTTGGCAATGATGATGTGAAGTGGATGTTAAACAGGCCATACATTATACAATATTCTAGTGCAGTTTCTGTACAATTTCCTTTAGATTTACCTTCAACTATGTAGTAGGGCCTGCCTGATTGGATACAAATGGAAAGTGTTGGTTAGGTGTGGCCTCATATTATATGGTAGGTGGTAAACTTAAAGGGAAATTGTATAATGTATGCCTGGCCTTACGGGGAGGTACTGATAAAAATGCATTGATAGGTATTAGTGGTGGGGCTACAAATAACCAGTTCTTCTTGGCATGGCTGATTCTACAACTGCCTATACACAAGCCATTGCTTTAATGGATGGTAATGTGCCAAGTGCTGCAGCTAACACAACGGCCTTACTTTCCAAGTAACCAAAAAAGGAATGCAACTCTTTACAAATATTGTCATTCTGCTGTTAATGCTATCCAGAAAACTAGCAAGTAGCAGTTACTATAAGTTAGAAATACATAGTATATGTAGTTACATGGTTTCCAGATGTGTACAGGTTTACATTTTTTTATTTTAAGTTTTGAGCTGTGTTCTATTTTTGTATATTTATAATTATGTTTAATTAGTATGTAGCACTGTGGTCCTGTGAGAGGCGACATTTTGGTCTACCGTATGTCCTCACGTATAGTAGAAGGACAATAAAACTTGACTTGAAGTTGCAACAGAACACGATTTGTCTTTGTTATCAGTATTGCAGCCTTTTGCCAATCATTTTCGGCATTCTGCCTCTTGAGGGTAGATGAGCACTCTGAATGAAAAAAGGGCATAACAGATACCCGGGCCCATAGAATCACAGGCTCAGAAAGGAGAGTCCCCTACATTGTTAGGAAGCAAAACAAAAACCCTGTGTAAGTTGCATACACCCAACATAAGTGCCTGCATGCTATATTTTCAGGGTTCATTCACACCAGATGTGCTGGGGTGCATTTGTGAGTACATTCCCAATGCATGACAACAAAAAAGATAGCTCCCCCTCAATGCAGTTTACACCGGCGCGTAGTGTCACATTGCATTTGCCCAGTGTTGAAGAAAAAGGGATTTTATTAAAACTTACCGTAAAATCCTTTTCTCTGAGTTCACAGACATACGCAGCCCTTCATTTGACAAGTGGGGTTTATGCACATCCTACCAGGAGTAGACTAGGCAAATAGAAAGAAAGCAAGCTGACCCCTCCAAGGGGGCCATCCTCACTCCAGCATATAAACCCCCCTGCTCTGTACAGCATATCAGTTTGTAACAAGCCGTACAAACGCAACACAGAGGGGTGGGTGCTGCGTCTGTCAGTGAACAAGGATTTTACAGTAAGTTTTAATAAAATCCCTTTTTCTCTTACGTTCACTGACAGACGCAGCCCTTCATTTGACAAGTGGGGATGTCCCAAAGCTGTGTCAGTAAAGAGGGGTGGGTAAACAACAACTGTACCCAACAGTGTCCTCTCAGGAGGCGCCAGCCATGCCTACACCACTGCCTGCAAAACTTTGCGGCCAAAGGCAGCATCCGCAGATGCTGAAATATCCACTTTGTAAAACTTAGTAAAAGTGTGCACTGAGGCCCAAGTAGCTGCCTTGCACACCTGGGATACCGAAGCTTGGTGTCTGAAAGCCCAGGAAGTGCTAACTGCCCTGGTGGAATGAGCCGTGACTGGAAAAGCGGATACCTTGCCCCGAACAGTATACGCATGAGTCACGGTCTGTCTGATCCAACGGAAAACAGTAGCCGACGAGGCCGCCAATCCTTTGCGCGGACCATCCGTCAACACAAACAACGCATCAGACTTAAAGGAAGCTGTAGCCGCCAAGTACACCCACAAAGCCCTCACAACATCCAAAAAATGTAACTCAAATTCCTTGGGATGCGACGGGTGCGGACATAATGAAGGGAGAACAATATCCTCATTAATGTGAAAAGAGGAAACCACCTTCGGTAGAAACGAAGGGGAAGGTCGCAAGACCGCCTTGTCCTTATGAAGGACCAAGTAAGGAGACTAAAGCCCCGTACACACAGGACGACGATCGCACGTATGATCATGTCAAATCGTATGTTGGCTGTTGTATGTAGCATACTGACTGCACTACACGATCGTACGACCGCAGAACAACGTTCAGGTGCATGTAATTAGCATCCAGCCATTCCTGACTTTGGAGCATGCGTGTTTTGCACAATACAACTTTGTTGTACCAACTGCTCTGTACACACGATACAACGGTCGTATAAGAGCTTGTTGATACGACCAAGTTTTCTAGTCTGCTCATACAACTCCCTTGTACGACTGTTCAAATCGCGCATACGAATGATCGATATCACATACAACGGTTGTTAGTACGACCTGTTGTATGCGATCGTCGTCCCGTGTGTACGAGGCTTTACAGGACAACGCTACCAACTCAGACACCCGCCTAGCGGATGTGATGGTCACCAAGGCGGCCACTTTTTGCGACAGCAATTGTAGGGGAATATCCCTGATTTTCTCATATGGCGGTTTCTGCAGTACAGAAAGTACCAAATTCAAATCCCACGGCGCCAAAGGCGACCGTATCTGAGGAGCCACATGGCGTACACCCTGTACAAATGTACGTATCAACGAATGTGACGCCAAAGGACGTTGAAAGATAATCGCCAGAGCCAAAATCTGACCCTTGAGAGTACTCAATGCCAATTTGTTATCCAGGCCCTGCTGCAAAAAAGCCAGCACCCGGGACACAACGTAAGAGCAGGGGTTCCAACCCCCCGCCTCGCACCAGGCAATATAGGCCTTCCAGGTGCGATGATAAATCTTGCGCGAAGTACACTTGCTCGCCTTAAGCATGGTAGGGATCACTGAGTCAGAGAACCCCTATCCCTCAGCACCTGGGACTCAATAGCCAAGCCGTCAAAACCAGCGAGGGTAAAGCAGGGTGCAGGATGGGTCCCTGTGACAGCAGATCTTCTCGCAGCGGCAGACACCAGGGAACATCTGTCACCATCCGCACCACGTCGGCGTACCAAGGGCGCCGAGGCCAATCCGGAGCTACCAGGATTGTCGGGATTCCCTCCGCATCTACCCTGCACAGTAGCCGTTGTAGAAGCTTGATGGGAGCGAAGGCGTACAGAAGCCGATACCGACCCAAGGCGCTACCAACGCGCCCATGGCGGCTGCCAACGGGTCCCTTGTTCTGCACACAAAGGACTGCACCTTGTGATTGAACCTGGACGCCATGAGGTCCACGTCTGGCATGCCCCACTTGTAGAAAATCTGGCGGAACACCTCTGGATGTAGGGACCATTCCCCCTGATCCAGCGTCTGGCAACTGAGAAAGTCCGCCTGCCAATTTTCTACACCCGGAATGTAAATGGCGGAGATTGCCGGCACGTGAAGTTCTGCCCATTGCAAAATGTGAGCCGCTTCCACAGCCGCTGCCGAGCTCCTCGTACAGCCCTAATGGTTCACGTACGCCACAGCCGTGGCGTTGTCCGACTGGACCCGAACCGGGAGGCCACGGAGCCTTACCGTCCAGTGGGAGAGGCAGAGCCTGATTGCCCTCAGCTCCAGCACATTTATCGGAAGGCGGGATTCCTGCGCCGACCAACGGCCCAGAGCAGACAGCTGCCCCAGGACCCCCCCTCCCTCCAGCCCGGTGGGCTGGCGTCCGTTGTGACTATCGGCCAATTCAGGGGGAGGAAAGACTTCCCCAACGTGAGAGACAGGGCCCAAAGCCACTAGGTCAACGATCCTCTGGTCTGATGATCCAATCTGATCAGCTGGTCCAGGGACAGCGGAGACTTGTCCAACCGTGACAGAATCGCCCGCTGCAGGAGCTGAGTGTGACTCTGGGTGTAAGGTATCGCCTCGAAGGCTAAGACCATGAGCCAGGACCACTGGCGTGACAGCAGGGTTCGCACCGCTGCCTGCAGTGTTAGTAACTTGGCCGGAGGCAAGAACACCTTCGCCTGCTCCGTGTCCAGAAGCAGACCCAGATATTCCAGTCGACAGGACGGGGTCAACATCGACTTCTGCAGGTTGATCAGCCAGCCAAAGTCTTTCAACGAGGCCATGGTGATAGCCACGTTCTCCTCCAGGGCCGAAGCAGACTCCGCTCACAGGAGTAAGTCGTCGAGGTATGCTACCACCACAATGCCTCTCTGCCTCAATAGCGCCAGCACCAGGGCCACCAGTTTGGTGAACACCCGAGGAGCCGAGGCCAGACCGAAGGGAAGTGCCACAAATTGGTAATGTAGATCTCCCACTGCAAAGCGCAGGAAACGCTGGTGTCGGAGACAAATGGGAACATAGGAAGTACGCCTCCCTGATATCCAGAGACGCCATGAAGTCCCCTTGGTCCAGGACCGAACGGATAGATTCCATCCTGAATTTTCGTGCCTTCACAGAGTGGTTTAGCGCTTTTAAGTCCAGAACTGGCCTGACTCCACCCTTTTTGGGTACCACAAAAAGATTTGAATAAAAGCCGCGAAACCTTTCCAGCGGAGGTACCAGCACAATTACCCCTTGCTCGGAGAGCGCCTGGACAGCCCCTAGGAGAGCCTCTCGACGCCCCTGAGGGAGTCTCAAGTTCGATGGGAAGAACCTGTCTGGGGGCAGAGTGCTGAACTCCATCCTGTACCCAGAGGACACCACTTCCTGCACCCACCGGTCGGGAATGCGGACCCCAGAAGTCCCCCCCCCCGGGAATCGGGTGGGGGCAACCCATCATGCGGAGGACGACTTATCCTCTGCCTTTTCGCTCTTGCGCTGCCAGGGTTGTTTACCGGGCCCCGAGGCAGACTTGCCGGCCCTCGAACCCTTGCCTGCTGCGCCGGGCGCACAAAAAAAACCTCTTCTGACCTGAAGGAGCAGGGCCCTGCTTACGGCAGAACTCCCGCCGCCTGTGAAATCCTTAATGATTTCATCCAACTGCGCCCCAAAGAGCCGACCGCCCAGAAAGGGGAGATCCGTGAGGCCCTTCTTAGACGCATGCTCCCCCGACCAAGAGCGCAACCAAAGCACCCGTCTGATAATGACTACGAAAACAGACATCTTAGACAACATGGGAAGCAGGTCCAGAGCTGCGTCACACAGGTACCGAAGACCCTTTAGCAGATGGTCTGCTCGCTGCAACGCCTCAAGTGGCCTCCCGCAGCTCAAGTCATTTTGCAACTCAGTCGCACACTCGGTAAGAGATTGTGCCGCCAGGGCCGGTCTCATGTCTGATCCTGCCAACAAGAAAAGTGCTTTGGACACTGCCTCCGTCTGCCTATCGGCCGGATCCTTAAAGGAGGGGGACCCCTTCAAGGGAATGGTCGTTGCCTTATTCAGGCGAGCCACCGGAGGGTCCACTGCGGGGGGTGCCCACTTATTCACAAAACTATCCTCAAACGGGAAGCGTATAGCAAAGCGTTTGGGCAGGGCGAAGGAATTCTGCGGACGCTGCCATTCCTTATAGACCAAATGGTCAAAAAATTGATCATAGGGGTAAGCCCTGGGGGACCTGGGTGGCCTGGCCGACCCACAAATGTATGCAGTCTCCTGTGACTCCCCTGCTTGGTCCAGTTGCAAAGACGCATGAATATCAGCGATCAGTGCGGTCACCAGCGCCTTCTCGCGCGTAACCGAGGCCCCCTGGTCTTCCTCGCCGTCCGAGAGCCCCCGCTCACCCTCTGAGAGCTCCACGGGGGTACCCGTGACCACCGAGGCCACTTCCGGCTCAGACTCTTCCCCCGATGAAGGTGGAGGGGGTGGATGTTTTTTAGGGGCCCCCTTAGCACGGCTCGGCACCTCCGGGGGAAAACATTCCCCAAATACTGATCTTAGCTGGTCCAGGGACACCAGGGTCCCTAACGCAGGTTACGCTTCCGCTGGCTCCTCCTTGGAAGGACCCGCAGGTTCAGCCTCCATTGTGCCCCCGTACACTGACAGGCGGAAAGGCCCTGACACCCCCACAAATCAGCCCTACAGGTCAACCAGGGGGGAAACCCAGGAGGACTGCACCCACCGCTACCAGCACCCCAGGAAGAGCCCAGCTATACTTGCTGTTTGTTGCCTCTCAAAGCGCTGCATCCCAGTAGGTGTTCTAGTGACCGCCAGTCAGAGAGCCTGCGCCGCCTGTGCCATCCACGCTGTCCCAGGGTGAAAGAGGAAGTATCGGCTGAATACGCACACTTTCCTTCCCAAACACATCCAACATGGCCGGCGAACGTTCACAAGAGGCCAAAAGCCTGTATTACAGGCCGCGACTACGGCAAAATGGCAGCCGCTCGACACTAGAGGCCAAAACACCAACAAAATGGGCGTGTCTACAGCAAAATGGCGGCGGATCGCCGCATGGCGATCCTAAGGCACGGGGTGCGGTGCGGGGAGTGTAGGAGGGGGACGAGAACACCCAGGGGAGACCTGAGCCCTAGAAAAAAAAAAACCCCACCGGCCGGCCCATGCCGCTAACATTCATCCAGCCCCCCCCCCCCTCCGCGTCCCTAGGGGGGAAGAGAGGGGGTCACTCACCAGTCCGACGGGCGTAGCGGGTAGCCACCCGGTTGCAGACATTCTACTGCCGGATAGGGATGCTGCAGGCCACAGGCCCCTGGACGAGAACAAGGTCCGGTCACTGGGCACAAGTGGGGATCACCCACTGGCCACCCGCACGGAACGGGCACGATGCAGCAACCCCGCCAAAGGATAAGGGTAGCTCGCATCGGTCGGCCGTGCTGGGGAGAGTTCAGGATTCTGGATATCCTCTATGCCCCAGCAGACTTCTTGATAGCAGTCTTCATCAGATAGCTTGAGAAAAACAAAAAAGCGGTAGAAAAAAGGGGAAACCACAGATCACATAAGGGAACCAGGTCTAACTCCTTGCACTAGGCATAAAAAAAACTGATATGCTGTACAGAGCAGGGGGGTTATATGCTGGAGTGAGGACGGCCCCCTGGGAGGGGTCAGCTTGCTTTCTTTCTATTTGCCTAGTCTACTCCTGGTAGGATGTGCATAAACCCCACTTGTCAAATGAAGGGCTGGGCTGTGTCTGTCAGTGAACGTAAGAGAAAAGTGCATTTATGCACTACTTTTTTTTCCAGTGCAACACAACACATTGAAATGCACGCAAACACGCATAAATGCAACGCATTGCAAGGCAAATTAAAACCCACAAACGCAATGCAAGTAAAACACACGCCAATTACACAGTGACTAATAGCAGGAATACACGGTTAGAAAATCGACCGATTGCTTAACCGCCGACTAACAAAACCGTGTTCGTTGGTCGAAATCGTCGCCAACATTAACCCATCTAAAAAAATCTGTAAAAGAGCAATCAACTTCATATGTAGTATTCACGTGTCATTATCACAAGTCATGCGTGATAATGGTCAAGAGATTTTTTTTTACTGACGACCTTCACACCAACGAATAGAATATCGTTCGCAAACGTTACGACACAATTTTTCAATTTTTTTAATCGGTCTTTTTCTTTCATAGTGTCGATATCGTGTATTACTTGCTGGGCATCAACAAGTAGAAAATCGGCCAACCGTTCCCAGACCGGAAATTGTCACCCGATTTTCTTATAGTGTATTTGTTAGCAGTTCTGCCTTGCAGCGCTAGAGTAATGTGTTCACATCCCAAATAGGACATTAATTTCCTAAAGTTTGTTTGTTCTCCCTGTGCTTGTTTGGGTTTCCTCCCATGCTCCAAAGACATGCTGGTATGTTAAATTGGCTCCTGTCTAAATTGGCCCTTAGTAAGTGAATGTATGCGTATCAAGTAAATATCTTAGACTGTAAGTGTTTAGGGGCAGGGACTCATGTAAATGGACAATATGTAAAGTGATGTGTAAATTGTCAGCACCATATAAATACCTGTCATAAATAAATGATGACTACAGATCTGTATGGATATATTAATAAAACTAGAGGACTACTGAACAAAGCCCTGCTGTCATATCATTTCCAACATTTCCAAGATTGTAAATTACCTGCCAGAACCACATGATCTGCTTGCTGTTTCTTGTGTAATGACGATAAACGGTGTTCCGCTGCCAGTCTGACAGGTCCACTTCCTGCATTCCACAGAGCATCACCTGCAAAACAGACAGTAACCTCTAACAATGGACATCAGAAACATTGAAACATCAAGCTCAGCTTTTATATCCTGCATTTCAAAGTACAACAATCACTGAAGTTACTGGTCTCAGTAGATGGTCACAGCTAGAGAGAGGATTTTCATGCTTATTTGTAACACTTGCACCTAACAGATAAAGCCAGTACTAGCCTTTATTCCTCTATTACCACAGCTATTTAGCCATTTCAGAATCGAATGTACTACAAACTATAACACCAAAGTATCACGTTGTAGCAAGTATGTCAAAAGAAAAAAAACTAAAAATCCCTGTTTTTCATTGCATAGTTTGCTGGATGGGTCCATCCGGATTTTGCCAGAGGACCCAGAAGATTGAGGGTATCACTGTGCAGAAAAAAAATCTGTTGAACCTGCCAGAGCGGTCTGGTGAACACATCCCGTGTTATCTTAGGACGCTTCTTAATTCTTAACTTAGGCTAAATAATAATTAGTGTATATTGTAGAGATGAAGTTTATCAAAGGAAAACTGGGCAACTACTTATTCCACAAAAAAGATTCTGGCAGATCAATAGGATTTTTCTGTACTTGCACAGTCTTTAAAGGGATAGCACATAGGGAAATGTTCATGTACTGCAAAGATATTCTGCATATGTTTGTTTTTGTTTTTTTGCCTTTTCGTTCACTTTAAGTTACATTCCATGCATGCAGGTAAATGGTCAGACTACTAAAATCCCTGTGGGTGCAGAAAGCTATCCTACAATGACCTCTAGTAAAAATAGGCCCTCCCCATACAAACCTCATGCTAGATAACATTTTCATGCCTAACAATTTTCTACAGTTAAAGACCGCATAACAATGACAACTTCAGGTTCTAGTAAAGTGGTCAGAAGTACCTTTACTGAAAACTTTTTTACATTTGGTGGTCACAAGCTAAAAACACTTTTTTTTTTTGCTAGAAAATTACTTAGAACCCGCAAACATTATATATTTTTTTTCAAACACCCTAGAGAATAAAATGGCGATTGTTTCAATACTTTTTGTCACACGGTATTTGCGCAGCGGCCTTTCAAGCGCGATTTTTTTGGAACAATTTTACTTTGAGTTAAAAAATAAGACAACAGTAAAGTTAGCCCAATTTTTTTCCATATTGTGAAAGAGGATGTTACGCCGAGTAAATAGATACCATACACGACACGGTTGAAAATTGCACGCACTCACGGAATGGTGACAAAGTCCGGTATTTAAAAAGTTCCATAGGTGTTTTAATGGTTACCAGGTTAGAGTTACAGAGGAGGTCTTTTGCTAGAATTATTGCTCACACTCTGGCGATCGCAGCGATACCTCACATGTGTGGTTTGAACACCGTTTTCATATGCGGGCGCGACTTACGTATGCGTTTTCTTTGCTGCGCGAGCTTGCGGGGACGGTGGGGATTTAAATCTTTTTTTTTTTTCTTTTTTTTTTTTTCTTTTTAGCACTGTTCCTTTAAAAAAAATCTGATCACTTTTATTGCTATCACAAGGAATGTAAACATCCCTTGTGATAGTAATATATGGTGACAGGTACCCCCATCCCTCCTTTGCACTTCACAGTATTCAGATTGCCAAAAACGGCGATTCTGAACACTGTCATTTTTTTAAATTTGGCGCCGTTAGCCGCCATGTAAACCGGAAGTGACGTTGTGATATCGCTTCCGGAATTTGCCGAAGGAGACCCGATCGGAGCCGATTACGGCTTTTGTCAGGTCTCCTTCCAGCCGGCGGACGCGCCGGATCGTCGCTCCGGTCTCCCGGTGGGACGGGAGGCCGGAGAAGAGCGGCGGAAGGCGGCAGGAGGGGGGTGTCCCCTCCCACCCCCTGGGGTAACGACCGAGCAGCTCCCGAGCCGGATCGGTCATTACCCCTGGATAGCCGACCGCTAGCTCTAAAAAAGGAGAGCCGCTCAAACCCGACCGCCGCCTATTTACGGCGCTGGTCGGGAAGTGGTTAAAGTAAATGTAAACCAGATTCATGAAATTTGAGCTGGGCACATATATCTGCAGTTCTAATCTCTCTCCAGAGCATTGGGTCTCGTAGCTGTCTCTTGCTCAGTAGCTCTGTTATCAGCCTGATAACTTCTCAGACGTTCTCCTAGACGGGACACAAAAGTGAGTCGGAGGAGATTACTATAAATAGATTAGAAGTCTGCAGTCTCAGAGCAGAGCTGTGAAAATATTTTCATTCTTCTGCCAATAAGGAGGACTGTGTGCCTTTCATGCAATCAGCTGTCTTGGCTGTATGCCACTCCCAGAGGTAACCAGAAAAGAGAAAAATATTAAGACGATCTCCACTTTCTAAAGGATTTTTACAGATGGAGAGCGCAGATATACATGTAATACTTATGTAGTATATGGAAAGTTTACATCCACTTTAAGTTCTGACATTTCACCAATTGGCAGATACAGGTACCAGGAACTACTGATAGCTACACACATTAGAGAAAAATCAAACAGGGCATTATAAAATAAAATCTTTTGTAAACTATAAGCAATGGTTTCATTCACCATGTAAAATGCATGCATGTGATCACCCTGAACGTAGAACACCAATGTTTTTTGGAAACTATAAAAGTGTTTATTGTAGTTACTTGCCTCAGATTTACCCCTGCAAGATCCCCATCATATACAGTATATAAAGATACAGATAGTTATATGAGTTGATAAATTAAACAGCATCATGAACAGCACTTTATTAGGGATTTTCATAAT
Organism: Glandirana rugosa; assembly: GCA_018402905.1. Lineage (NCBI taxonomy): Eukaryota > Metazoa > Chordata > Amphibia > Anura > Ranidae > Glandirana > Glandirana rugosa. The sequence goes on from BLSH010207307.1 coordinate 236,018, forward strand.
TAAACCAATAAAAACGTTTAAATTATGTACCTTTAAGTATTTGTTGGGCACTCCTGCACCTCTTTTCTCTGGCGTATGGAGAAAGAAAAAACAAAACACAGGCATACCCTGCTGGTGACTGGACACCATCAAAAGCTTTTCTGGGAACCGTATCTCAGTGTACCCATATAATCCTGCCTACTTCTGTGAGGCTCCAGGTTTATTTTAGCAAGTAATAAGGAGATTGCAGAGAAAGAGGGGAGGGACCTGTGTCCTATACTGCACGCCAGGATATGGAATTTACTAGTATGTCATAATTCCTATTATCTTAATCACACGTACAAGACACAGGTATTCATTTTTAAACCATGGGATGTCCCCAAGCAAGAAATCAAAGGGTGGGCAACAAAGCAGCAAAAATTGCAGCAACAGGCCCCATGGGAAGAACAGGGTGTGTCAACAGATCCAGACAAACAGGAGCATGGATCTGCAGAAGCTCAAACTGTCAAGAAAAATTTTTAAAAATGTGAACCTGCAATCCTTGAGAAGGACCGATGCTGAACGCTGTAAAGGACCAAAGAACTCCCAACCTTCAGGGGAAATTGGAACAGATAAAGAAAGAGGCAGAAGCCCTAATATAAAGGTAGACTGATCACCCAGCCGGGTGTAAAAAGAAGAAGGAATTCCCTAGAGAGACTGCCCTAAAAGAAACAGAAGAAGGGTCAGCTGGCAAGGTAATACATGGCAGGTAGCCATAGATGACAGGCCTGACAACTTCCATAAAATGTAAGGTATGTTTTGACATGTCCTCAAGGCAGGACAGAGGTAGGGGGGAGGACATTCCCATGCAAAGGCAATAAAAAAAAAAGCCCCAGGGTAGCAAAGAACACTGTCTTCCAGGAAACTTGTATTGTAATAAAAATAGGGAGCCACCCCCACATAGAATGTGGGTGGGTGGGGGGGGGTGGGGGAGACCGGAGCAGAACTACATTGTACTGCTGCTAGGGGTAACGAAGTGGAGAAGGTCCTGTTCTTACAAAGGCCCTTTGTAAAGTAGAGGCCTCTTTTTAGCACAAGAAGAGGGCTCTGCATGAGCAGGAGCGCTTGAGGAAGAATGATATAAAATTGCGATATGCAAATTGAATCCCCTGATTAACAAACAATAGAGATGCTGGGGTATCCCTAAACAAGAGTCTCAGTCATATAATTGTGTTTGGTGAGATGGGCAGACAAATGCTCAGGTTTATACAGAGCACATAAAGGAGGTATTGAGGACAGGAACAATGCATCATTTCATAGCACTAGGCCAGTGAAGAAGTGAACTAGAGTCAAGGCCAATTCTTTAAAGGATGCAAGATCATAAAGGTGTGCTGTCAGGGGGCAGTGAGAGCACCAGTGTTTGGGCCTATTGTCAAAGAACTGGCTCAGGGTCTGGTTAAGGGTCTAATGATATCGCACCACAAAATGTGAATATAAACTACATTGAAGTATGAAGAGATGGAGAGTAGAGCCTCATCATATTATAGTTGCTATAAAGTTAGGGGACCTCTCATATGAGAGATATAGTGGTATGCCTATAGAAGGCCAGGCAGCATGCAGTCCATAGCATAGCATCCAAGAGTTTGCCTTGTGAAATAGCAAAAAACATGTAGCACGGAAAAACAGCAGAGACAGCACTAGAGCTTCTTTTTATACCAAAAAAAAGAGTAAATAAAAAGGCCAGGATGTCTTTACCTAATGCGGAGCAAATGCCAATAAATGTCCTCCCTCTTCCTCTGTACAAGGGCAACTTTTAGGCTTTATGCACACAGTACTTTAAAAAAACATCCAAAAAACTTCAGTAGCTCATAAGTAATTTTTTCAGCTTTTACCAGCGTTATATTACTGGCGTTTTTGCGCGTTTTTAACCACTTCCTTACCCGGCACTTAAACCCCCCTCCTGCCCAGACCAATTTTTGGCTTTCAGTGCTGTCGCATTTTGAATGACAATTGCGCGGTCGTGCGACGTTGTACCCAAATAAAATTTGCGTCCTTTTTTTCCCACAAATAGAGCTGTCTTTTGGTGGTATTTGATCCCCTCTGCGCCATTTCTGATCGCCGCTATAAACAAAAAATGAGCGACAATTTTGCAAAAAAGAACAATATTTTTTACTTTTTGCTAAAGTACAAATCCATTAAAAAAATTATTCATCAGTTTTGGCCGCTATATATTCTTCTACATATTTTTGGTAAAAAAAAAAATCGCAATCGGCGTATATTGATTGGTTTGCGCAAAAGTTATCGCGTCTACAAACTGGGAATTGATTTATGGCGTTCCTAAACATGAAATCGTTTTTCATTTTTTATAACAAGAAAAAACGTTTTAACAGCGAGTAAAAAACAAATATCGCCGCTAGTCTTTACCGCGTCTCCCCTAGTTTATGGTGGTTTTCTGTCGAGATAAACACCCTTTTTTTCCTGCGTTTAAAATAAACCCATGTTGCAGCGTGCTGGCGCGTTAACAGTAAGTTTTACGCTGTCGTGACTTTCGGTTTTTAACCAGACCCGTCCTCCCCCCAAATTCACGGCCCATTCCTTCACCAATTTTTGCGCGTTTTTGCGGTCATTATATTGCGACCATTTTCGACTTTTTTAATGAATACTCGATGACTTCAAAAAACCTACAAAAAAATTTCATGACACACGTATTTCGGATTTTCAACGGGAACATGTCTCCTTCTCCCT